>CAUYON010025761.1:0-63608 GCA_963573935.1 Arctocebus calabarensis | reverse complement strand
AATGTAATTAATAAACAGGAACATGATATTATTAAACAAAAAACACAGATACCTTTACAAGCAAGAGAATTGATTGATACCATTTTAGTGAAAGGAAATGCTGCAGCCAACATCTTCAAAAACTGTCTAAAAGAAACTGACCCTACATTATATAAGGACTTATTTGTGGATAAGAATATGAAGTATATTCCAACAGAAGATGTTTCAGGTCTATCACTGGAAGAACAATTGAGGAGGTTACAAGAAGAAAGAACTTGTAAAGTGTGTATGGACAAAGAGGTTTCCATTGTATTTATTCCTTGTGGTCATCTGGTAGTGTGCCAGGAATGTGCCCCTTCTCTAAGAAAATGCCCCATTTGCAGGGGTATAATCAAGGGTACTGTTTGTACATTTCTCTCCTAAAAGAAAAATAGGCTGTATCTTAACATATATAGAAATGTCTTTAAAATATTGTTGAACATATAATACTATTTGAATGAACCATTGTTTCTTCAGTTAGTAACATTTGTGTTGTAATTTGCTTTGGTTCTAGTAATTGTATTTCCAAAACGGTAGTTTATATCATATTTAATCTTAAACTGTGTATTTACAAGGGAGAATTTATGTTTGATAAGCTGTGTTAAGTATATATTCTTATCTTATCACTAGGTGTTACTGGATTTGGTATTCTTTCTGAAAGCTTTGCATACCACTGCCACAATATAGTATAGATTAGAACTGGAAACAAGAAATTCTGGAGTTCAGAGTTATTATGATATTCTTTTTGGTGCTTTTCACATGTGTTATAAGGATTTTTCTCTTCCTAGTAAATAAGTTCCCCTCTTCTCCCTTAGTTTGTGAGAAACATCTTAATAAAGTACTTTTAAAAGATAAAAAAAAAAAGCCTGGTGACAATTATGAAGTGTACAATTGCATAATTTCCTACATAATAACTAAACGCACAGAGGACAGAGTATAAGGTGGAAATCTAGTAGGAGGAGTGCATTGATATATAAAACCTGTAATATATAAACCAATGAGAGGCTTTTAACTTGTCCTTTTTTATCAAGTAAGTGAGGAAAGAATGGTGTGGGTGAAACCAACCTAAGCAGATATACTTAGAGTTAGTCTTAAAATGTCAGAAGCAGACAAAATGAGAGAAGTTGAGTAGGGGAGATAATTCTAAATACAGAGCATGTGCTATTTGGGAAAGCAGGATTAGTTTAGCCAATTAGAAGGTTAAGAAAAATATTTTAGGGAAAAGTAAAGAGAATGACAGTTTTATTGGTAGAGGAGTCACATTAAGAAGGGTATTTATTTATCTATTATGTTACACACTAATTCAGAAATAAAATATTCTATGAAATGAAAACCTGTTAAATAAAACCTGTTACAGAGCATGAATGAGTTAAAAAATGGTTTGGCCTCACGGGAGATGTATGGAATAATGACTATGATTACTAAGAAGCATAAACTTTGTCAATAATCATTTATAAAGAAGTAATAGATTAAACTTTAATTGCTTTAGTGAACAGAATTATATTCTTCTATATGATAGCCCAAGAAATGCACTTACTAGGTTTCTCACTGACATGAAAATATTTTCAATAATTTAATGTATTTACTCCTTCACCAAATAAATTTATATCACAACTACAATGACAATAAAAATAAACAAATGAGACTTAAATAAATTAAAAGGCTGTACACAACAAAGGAAATAAGGAACAAAGTAAACAGATTACTTACAGAATGGAAGAAAATATTTACAAGCAATACATCTGTAAAGAGCTAGTGTATCCAGAGTCTATAAAGAATTCAAACAAATCAGCAATTTAGAAAAAGGCAATGCCACTAAAAAGGAGGCAGAAGACATCAATATAAGTTTTTCAAAAGAAGATAGGCAAATGGCCAATAAACATGAAAAATGTTCAATATCACTAATCATCAGGGAAATGCAAATTAAAACCACAGTAAGGTACCGTTTTACCTCTGTCAAAATGGCCATTATTAAAAAGTAAAAAAAATTATTAACACTCTGGCATAGATGTAGAGAGAAAGGAATGCTTGAACACTGTTGGTGGGACTGCAAATTAGTACATTATGGAAAACAATATGGCGATTCCTGAAAGAAATAGATGTGAACTTACAGTTCCATACAGCAATCTCACTATTGGGTATCTATCCAAAGAATAATAAGTCATTTTATAGAAAAAGACACCGTACTTGAATGTTTGTCATAGCACAACTCACAATTGCAACATGTGTTAATAAACTAAATGCCCATTAATTCATTAGTGGATAAAGAAAATGGCACTACTTAGCCATGAGAAGGAATGAATTAATACCTTTTTCAACACTTCAGATGGAACTGGAAATGGGTATTCTAAGTGAAGTATCTCAGAAATGGAAAAAAAAACCCACCACATTTACACTCTCTAATAATCAGGTACTAAATGATGGGTGCAAAGAGATATAAAGGATATCAGAACCAAGAAGTGAGAGTCTGGGAGGAGGTGAGGGCTACCAACTTACCTACTGGATACAAAGAGCACTATTTGGGTGATGAGAACATGAAAAGCCCTGATGTAAGCATTGTGTGAGATATCCAGACAATAAAAACATGTGTACCCCCTTAATATTTTGAAATAATAAAATAAGAAAAACTAAAGAATGAACATCTATCAACCTTTAAAAGAGTTCTATAACAATGTTTAAGAAACCACAATAGGCAGAGGTAAATGTGGTACCATTATGGTTGAGTGACATTTTTTTTTAATCTTATATATTTTCCCATTGTTTGTTAAGAAAAATGTTCACCTTGACCTTTGCCAAATTTTTGGCACTTTATATTCTAACTTAAGCCTTGCCTAATAATATTTAAATTTTAATGTAGCTGATATGTTAAAGTAGAAGACTAAAAGAAAATTACCAGAAAATGATTTGTCCATTCATGATGTGGTTTCCAACCAATTCTTTAAAGAGTACATTATATTTATAATGATACTAAGTTTGTCATCAAATGAAAAAGGAGTCTTTCCCAGAGGGAAATTTTCAACTCTACTATTTCTGACATACACATGAACTAGCATTTCAACCACTCAAAAATTTTTCTTCTACTCTTCTAAATTTGGGAATTTTCATTTCAAACAAATATTTGAAAATAGACCAAATGAAAGAAAAAAAATTAACCAGATTCACCTGCCTGATCAATTCATTTGAGAACTTTTGTGGAAAGAAAGGAGTCACTTGCCACAGGCAAGCAAAGGAAAGTGAAATTCCTGCAAGATACTGCCTCCTTCCAAAATGACCAAATAGACTAATTTTGTATAGTGAGTCATTGAGGATGATTTTCTTCATTTTTTATTTACTTTATTAGTTCTCTTTCGATTTTATGGATTTATATTGAAAAGTCAGTATTGAAAAAAATTCAATTAATATTGTTAAACTTAGTAGCCCCCTCCCAAAAATAGGGTTAGCCTTCACCTAAAATATTCATCTCCAGCATACAAACTGAAAGAGATAAAGAAGAGATAGAGATAAATAAGCAACTGAAATGAGTTATTTTAGGACAATGCATATTAAATAAACATTATTGTAGCACACTGAAAAGTCCATGGCACATGAAAGACATTTAGTGACTTATGCTGTTGACCAAACATTATTAAAGACTATAAAAGTAGATTTCTATTGCCTTTCAGGGAGCACACATTTGGTCCCAGGGTAGCAATGCATTTAAAATATTAAGTTTATGTCAGAACCCATGCTAAATGGTTTGTATGAATTTGCTAATTGATACCCACAACCATCATATGAGGTATATATTATTTTTTCTTGGTTAAATAAAAGAACTAGAAATTTAAATGTGTTATATAACTAACATAGGTTCATACTATAACTGGTAGTTTCTGCAACTAAATCAATCTTTTCTCTCTGAAGTTATTTAAAGAACAGCTTCAAAGCACTTTTACATGACATTTCTGCTGGGTTGCTTCTAATTTGGAAGGAAAGCCCCCTCAGCTTCTAGGGTTAGCTACAGCATTTCTGGCCTATGACTGGGCACCAAACGTCGGGGTCCTGTCCCAGCAACAGGGTCCACCCATGGAACTGGAAGCAACTCACTGCAGAAATATAGAGTTAGAAACTACAACAAATAAAGAGACATGAGGCACAGAATAGAGTTAAAGGTGGGAACTCAGGAGTCCATTGCCCATTTGTGAGAATCTGGCAATGGCCCTCAGTGTTTGCTCCACTTTGCTTATATTGGAGTCTATTTGCCCAGAGGTTAAGATGATGGAGGGAACAAAGATGCCAGCTGTTTCTGTGTGAGCATATCAGCTCCTATTGTTATTATTTAAGGGTTTGACTAGTCTTGAGAAATTTGAAATCTGAACCTTGTGTTGGGCGAGTCTCCTGCTTGAGATCACACAGACAGATTTCTAGGGAGGGGTTAAACTCCACTGGTTCCCTGTGGATTAAAATGCCACTGCTGTTAATCTCCTCTGAGGAAGCAGTGGAAGGGAGGAATTTTCCTCCCATCACCACCACCACAGAGGATCTTCCTCTGCAATAAGGGATAGAAGCTCTTCTGCCCATATCTCAGGGCTCCAGCTACTCCCTTGATCTCTCCTCCAGGCAAATGCAAATCTCCACAGTGGGTATCTGCTTTGCCTATTTAGTAGGCAGGAAATGACCCAGTAAATGTTTCTTTCTAGATTTTTGCCATAGTCTCTTCTATGGCCTTTTTCCTCAGAGTGCTCACAGACCAAGCAGAGGTGTGTGTAAGCTGTGTCCCCGACAGGCTAGAATTTCAGAAAAGGCAGGAAGCTTGCTAGCAATGGCTACCTTAAATATAAACTAGCTGACTTTTCTTTGTTCTGACTCACTCGGCTTACTTTTTAATTTTCCTTTTTCTGGGGGTGCTTTCCCTTGGCAAGAATGAGGTCTTCAGTCCCCATTCTCCCAGCATAGGCTATCATTCTACCATGGAGTGTTTTTGTCTAATAAAATCATCATTGAAATATTTCTTGCTCACTTGACTTTTACATCTTATAGATTTTTCGTTAGTTATTTGACAGCTTATTTTCTTGGTAAGATTTTTCTAACTGTTTAGCTGTGAGGTGACAATCATGAGAGGCAGTAAAAAGCTCCTCTGGGTAATGTCAGAGATCATTCAAATTCTCTGGAAAGGAAAACTTCTCTGTGGATATATGTCCCAGAAACAATCTCCAAGCTTTCTAAGAGATCTCTACATTTAGAACTCTAAAGAGAATAATCAACAATTTTTTTTTTCTGCAAAGGACCAGATATAAATATTTTAGGGTTTGCAGATCATAAAGTCTGTGTTGTAACTATTCAACTCTATCTTTGTTGAAATGTGAAAACAGTCATAAATATCATGGAAACGAATAAGCTTGGTGACATTTCAATAATATTTTATTTACAAAGACAGGTGACCTGGCTTTGGTCCATTGGCCATAATTTTCCATATAAAGCATTGCAGATGTTCTTTTCCCCATATTGCAATGGATTAAAATACCATTTTACAGAGATACTCAAACTTGGACTCTTACTTATCCTAAACTTATTATAATCATTATATATCTGCGTATTTTTTAACAGACAAGTAACTCTATAATAGTAAAGCATAACAGAAAGTAAGATTGTCTGATAACTGTTATTAGGTGCTTTGAAAATGTTAGAATTGAATTATACATAACTTTTCAAAATTCCAGACATTTGATTTGAGGTTTTAAGCAGAAAAATATTTTATTAGACTAATAAAACTTAGGGTCCAGAGCCATTATCTTATGAATTAATTTTTTTTTTCTAAAAAATGAGATTGGTACATTCAAAGAAAACAATAATGAATACAATTCCTTTTGTTTGCTTGTGCTTTACTAGGAATGCAAAGATAAAACAACTCCCAGAAGGATTAAAGATGTCACATTTAGAAAGAGTTAAGAAGAGCATCAACAACTGTGTTCTCACACTGAAACCTCATATTGTCATGACATTTTATGTTCTTTTTGTAAAACTATATTCTCAGAGTGAAATGTAAATGTTTAAGAAAAATATATCTCTTCTATTCATGGAAAGTGTTGCTTTCAAAATATAAACAAACAGTGAACTTTTAGGAAGACTATTAGAAGAATAAAAGTTGTAATTCCTAGGATGTGCCATTACCAATTTTTACATCGATCAACTATGAAATAAATGTTGATCTCACATGGTTTGCATAAAGAATATAAAGCTGGATGAATAAGAAATCATTCTCTTTTTTATAAACACTAGATATGCCAAATAAAAATGTTGTTTACTCTCATTTACCAATACTAAAGTCAGAAGATGCCTAATCTTAAAATAGCCAGTCTATTCAATGATTTATATGCACTAATGTGAAACAAATCTTATATTTTATCAGGCTTTAAACCTCATTGCAGCGACTTTTGTGGTAAAAATATTCTCATGCTTAGGAGTCTGTATATTGGTTTCCAATTTTTCTGCCATTCATTCTAACATAATCTTCACAAATACACACAAATGAAAAAATCTGCAATACATATAGTAATGACCAGTGCACAAAGCATTCAACCTTTTTTCTTCTCTGGTGAAAATGAGAAGAATAAGAGTTGCTGTGGGCCGCACACTAAATACACAAACACTAACAAAAGCTGGTGAGCAAAAACATAGGTCTGTGTATACTTTTCACAATATCCAGCACTGCTTATCAGCAGAGCAAGGCTCAAAAAATCTACATGTGGCCTGCAGGCCACAGATTGAAAACCCTTGCAAGTATTTCCCTCCCAATGAGCTAACATAAATTTATCTATTGTTAAAATTCCATGCAAGTGTATCGTTCAAGTATAAATCAAGTAGGAGTTATATAGGTCGTACTACAAAGTATCAAGGAGTAAAATAGCTTGTGCTTAAGTTTTAATGTAATCGTTTTACTTATAAAAATACAGGTTAATAAGCCTGCCAGCTGAATATTTAAAGTTATCACAAAAAGTCAAGTTGAAATTGTCTTGTCAAAAGTAGCATTTCATCACTAGCTAAGCCCTTCCTCCTAGTTTTTTGCAGACTTTAATATTGATCTCATCCCAGGTGGCACCTGTGGCTCAAAGGAGTAAGGTGCCGGCCCCACATGCTGGAGGTGGCAGGTTCAAACCCAGCCCCAGCCAAAAAAAAGTATTGATCTCATCCCATAAGAGGGAGAGAAAACTTGAGAAATCAGTATTGTTTATACTCAAAGTATCTTTAAAGTTTCAGAGTTCATCAAACATATGAAAAAATTAAATGAATACTTCGTCAGTTAATGTTGATATAATTTGTGGAAATTATCCTATTCTCATATTGTATGAAGTTTTATTTTTTTATTTGCTACTCATAACTGTATTGTATTAGAGGTATCCAACTGTTTTTCTCTCCTGCCACACATTGGAAGAAGAAAAGTTTTCTGGGCCACACATTAAATGCACAAACATTTAGGAAAGCTGGTACAAGGAAAATGTCTATGCTTACTCCTCACAATATCCAACACCACAGATGAGCAAAATAGTCCCCTAATAATCTACGTCTGATCGACAGGACACAGGTTGGACAACTCGTGAAGTCTGTGCTGCATACAGTTTGCTCATTCAGTGCTAACAACAACCTATTAGGTAGACTCACTTTCTATCTCATTTTGTTAATGCAGAAACCTGGGTAAAAGTTAACTTCCCCAGTTTACTAAGCACTGAATTTGTGCCAGGAACTTTTAGGTGTTTGCACTTCCTGATTAACAGTTATGGTCATAACCATTTAGTAAATATATTCACATTCAAACACACAGAGGAAAATACAATTTACATTCAAAGAATTATCTGATCAGATACTACTTCTTTTGCTTCTAAGACTAATCAAATGATAATGCCTTACACATTTTTCTATCACAATGCATGGCAGAGATTAAGTGTTCTTGAAAATATGACAGATGTAGTCGGCCACAGTGGCTCACGCCTGTAATCCTAGCATTCTGACTTAGGCTCCGGAGTTCAAGACCAGCTTGAGCAAGAACAAGACACTTTCACTACTAAAAATGGGAAAATTAGCCAGGTGTGGTGGCACAGGCCTGCCGTCCCAGCCACACTTGAGGCTGAGGCAGGAGAACCACTTGAACCCAGGAGTCTGAGGTTGCTGTGAGCTATGAGGATGCCATGACAGTCTAGCCCAGGCAGGAGAAACATTGTCAAGGAAGGAAGGAAGGAAGGAAGGAAGGAAGGAAGGAAGGAAGGAAGGAAGGAAGGAAATGCACAGAAGAATGAAGGAATAAATTAATGAACATTGCATACTTCCATTTCACTTTCTACCCAGTTAATGTACAGATTTTAAAACAATGACTTAGGAAATTTGATCAGATATCTCAATTTATCCAAGACATCCAAAACTAAGTAAAGGATTCTCCAAATTATTACCAATTATTAAATTATTTTTGTGAACATATCTTTATCTTGTTTGGTTTAGTTACACAGAAACCCTCTGACAATATGATGTATATGTATAAATTCAAGTGAGATTGAGTCATAATGTCTGCATAGGACATTCATTGTAAGAGTTGTGCATAGCTAAAATTTAATAAAGCTAGAGCTGAGGAACTTCATATTCTCTTCGTTCTCTTCTGACAGAGGGACCCACTGTTTTCTTGGGAAGCAGAGAGCAATATGGCCAAACTGGAAAAAAATGAGAAAAGAAAACTTTAACAGTGGATAAAGAGCATAGCCATTGGCCCAGCTAAATATAATTATTGGTAATAGTTATTGAGCATCTATTAGATGCAAGTTTATACTATTTATTACTGTTTGATGTTTAAGCTTCCTTTAACTTAAAACTTATTTGGAAATGATGCTTTCTGGAAAAAGATTAATTTCAAATCTATATTGTGGAGAGAAAAAGAACTCAGGGACATGTCAGTTTGCAAGGGGCTTCATAAACTAAGACAGATTGGGCAGCTTAAACCGAAATTTATTTCCTCATAGATCAGAAGGCTGGAATTCCAAACTCAAGGTGCCAGCAGAGTCAATTTCCTCAAAGGCCTCTCTCCTTGTCTTGTGACTGGTTGTCTCCTCCTTATGTCCTCCCATGTCTTCCCTTGGCTGTTCTTCTATCTCCTCTCCCCATAAGGACTCTACCAGGCCCCATGACTAGAGACGAGCCCAATGACTCTGTCTGATCGTCATTACCTCTTCAGAGACACTATCTCCAAATATAGGCACTTTCTGAGGGATGGAGTGTTAAGATTTCAACATATGAATGTGGGAGGAACAACGAAAATCACAATAGATGACCACATAAGGCTGACAACCCCCCAATCAGGTTACCTGCATTGTACTACTAATATCTTACCATAGACAAGCACCACAGCCCCAGTGTTTGGAGGGTACGGGAGAGATTGTCTCATAACATCCTTCCTCTGCAAATCTCTCTTCAGAAAACTGTGGAGAAGTATATCCAATTTAGGGGAAAAATTAACAACACATTCTAGTCCTCATTCTAATAAAATGGAATGTAGAAATGCTAAACATACTTATCAAAACTTACTTAAATACACAAAAAGTAATTTACATCACGTTTTAATTTAATATGACTAAAATTATCACTGAAGACCACAGAAATGATCTGTTTGAGGGAAATATGTGCAATCAACATTTTGCCATAAAATACTCACATTTATGTAATTTTTAGACATTGACATCTGTAATAACATTTATAAATACATAGTAATTCCAAGTTTATGGCAGACCTTACAAATAGATTCTTCTAATCTTTCATCCAACTCTCTTCTATGTGTAAGCTCGAAGAGAATGCATTAAAACACCCTATGTTTTCCTAACACCTTATAACAATAACCACCTTTTTAAAAATTACTTAATCTTACAAGTTTTTTAACTGATTGTTCATCTTCAATTGCAACACTAGAGGGCACCCTTTGCTTCTGTTAAAACATGCTCTGCTTTTAGATTATGCAGTGGAAATAGCATAAAGGATTGTCATGCAAAAATGAGAAAAATTTCATTTTTAATATTTATGCTCTTAATTCCATATTTAACCCATTCTAAACATGCTGATCCTAAAATCCACAGCATATTATTTTAAATACTTAGTTGATTTGTAAATGAAATGAACTCCTAAACCAGAATCAGTGTCACAGAGCTACTTAAGAGCTAGTTTGTTACCCTAGGGCTATAATGTAGAACAGACGTGAGGCTCTCTTTAACATAGTTTACAATGTTTATTAAGTATAATTCAGCCTAAATGTTTGAGTTTAGGGTTCTGAATGTGTTTTCCTATTTTCTATGTTCCTACAGAATTACACACTACTCCTAGGCTAACATAGTTTTACAGGAGTGCCAGTGAGACAGGACTAAAAGGAAGATGAGAGCAGAGAATTCAGTGCAGGACCCAACTAATAATTATTGCCAATTTCTATTTAGCATGTTTATGTCAAGCACTCACCTAACAATTTTATTCATAGTATTTCATTGATCTCACTTTGAATAATTACTGCTATTTTCACTTTTTAATAAACAGACAAATGCAGTGATGTGAGACTAGTACATTATTTAACATGAAATGCGTCTCTGTCCTCTTGTACTGCTGTAACAAAATACCACAGATTGGGTGATTTAGAAATAATATGAATTTTTTCTCACAGTAGGCATTTAACTCCTCTTCTGTTGAGTGTGATCTGTAGTTACTGACTTGTTTCCATCATAATAAAACAAAACAAAACAAAACAAAAAAAGGAATCTGGATATAAAATTAAATTTATAGTAGCAAAACCCCCTTAACCAAGTGGTCATGATTAACATCATCAGTAAGGTATCATGCAGATATAATTTCTAACATCACATGATGTGATGAAAAAGAAAATTTATCCACCCAACTCACTAATTCCAGTCTATTCATGAGAAAGTGTTCAGCAAACACAAATTGAGGGAAATTCTGCAAAATACCTGACCAATAATTTTTTAAAATATCAAGGTTATTAGAAACCAAACCTACAAAGAAACAAGGGAACCTTGAGGAATTTTCAGTCTCTGGAAGATACTAAAATACCTTCCAGAAAAGGTAAATACCTTCCATGAAAATGCAAGATGGTGTTCTAGACTATATGCTGGAGATGAAAAGGATATTAGTGGGAACACTTGTCTGTTAGTGACTTGTTGCTTCTGTAACAAATTGCCACACGTTTACTTTCTTAAAACAGCTCAGAATTGTTATAAATAGTTTGAGTATTCAGAAACCTTCAATGGTTCTTAAAATTTCAAGTGCAAAGGTCGTCACTGTTGCATCTCTTTGGAGGCTCTTGGAAACAATTGGATTTAGGATGGTTATCAGTTTTATTTTACGTATATTTTCTGTCATTCAAGGTACTTCTAAACACATCCGTTTTTGTGTCTCAGACTGAGTACAGTCTCTTTTAACAGTTGACTGAGAAGGATTCAATTTGGTCCTGGTTTCCAAATAGATCTATGATATACACAGTTGACAAACAGAAGTAGTATGATTATTCCCCATCTGTAGCAGGCACAAAAGCAAATCTCTACTGATTCTTGAGCAAATGTTGCCAATTTAGAGGCAAAAACAGGAGATAAAAATAAATAAATGAACAAACAAATAGGACACTGGATAAAGAAGTGCGTGTGTAGACATCTCACTGTGGAATGAGTACAGGGTGTGAGGATATTTGTGTCACATGTTAATGGATTCACTGTAAAGATGTCTTCCAATAATGAGTTACAACAAATGGGGTATTCTCTTGGTGTCAGTCAACTTTATTCCCTAGCCTTCCAGTGACTGTGTACAAATCCCAAGTACAAAGTGGTCATGGCTTATGCATGATGGTAACTACATGAAATTCTCCTTTCTGAGACTGATCTGGCTACTATGACTGATATATGCCACCTACCAGCAGAAGAGACAAATACCAACCTACTGATACAGTATTATGTACTGTGGAGACTCCAGGTCTTGGACCAAGTTGTTCACAGTGAAGTTCATCATACAAGGGGCAAATATTTGTTCTCACAAATAGAATTCTACCCACACATTGCTAGGTATTTTTTTTTAATAGGGGTTCCGCCTACAACAGCATTCTAGTATTTACCAAATGCCATATTTTCAATAATAATTTTTCACATGAAATTGCATCTTTTCAGAAAACTAAATTTACCAACAAAATAAGTGCAATAATAGCACCATAAAATTTCCTATCACCTACATCAAAAACTAGAATCAGTTGGCCTTACAGTAAAGTCAAATGGTTTACTCAAGAATCAGTTACATTGCTAGCAACAGAATAACAACACCCTGAAAGGACTGGGTTCTGCCTTACAGGTTGCAGCGTATTCTATGAAACAGCACCCAATATATGGAGCTGGCTTTCCAAGAATACATGGAAGTTCATTGTTCTCAAAACTAGGAGGACTCTCATTATAGCTCTTTACTCTCTCAGAGAATTTGAGCTTCCTATCCTTACAACTTTGAGCTGCACCAGTTGGAACGTCCTAATGAAAAAATATTCCTTTCTGGGGCCATCAATATCAGCCAGCTGCCTCTCTCTCCCCAGAGCCCATACCTGTGGGCTCCTTTCATTAGCTAAGAAACACTAACATTCGCACAGTAAGGCTTATTTCTCAGGTTTCAGTTTCAGCTCTCTAGATCCCCTACCCTAAATTCCTAAGTTTTGAAACTCTTCTCTTTTATCTCAATTTCTACCTCAGCTACTTTTTGTAGTTGCTGCTTCCCTGCTATTTTACTATTCTCTTCATTCTTTTGCAATAACCTTGTTAACAACATCTCTATTATTTGTTAGTATTTCTTTATATTAAAATCTGTTTCTTTTAGTACCTAGTTGCTTCTGTCTCTGAGAGGAACGAACCCAGATTCATATATTGAATGACAGCTATTAAAGCTATTTGGAAAATATAAATAACTAAGGAGTATTTGACATGGAAAGGTATAATTTTAAACACTCCTTACAGAGTCGTATCCATGGGTAATATTTGAATGCATTGTGCATTGTTCCCTTTATGCTGCTATAATATAACCCCTGAGACTGGGTAATTTATAAAGAAAAGAGGTTTCTACTTGGCTCATGATTCTGGTGACTGGGAAGTCAAAGAGCCTCTACTCAGCTTCTGTAGAGGGCTTTTGTGCTACATCATAACACCAAAAAGAAAGTGGACATAAACGAAAGGGCGAAACGTGAGGGACGCCCTTACTTTATAGCATCCCACATGGGCAGAAGCTAATTCACTTCCATGGATTAATCCATAATAAACTGATTCTCTCAAGAGTGTGAACAAGAGCAGGAACTTGCTCATTACTGCAAGAATCACACCAAGCTTCTCAGGAAGGCAGAGACAGCCCTCCATGACCCAAGTGCCTTAGCAAGAATATAGATGTGGCTCAAAAATCAAAGGACTCATATGTTACAATACTGAAATTTTGCACAGAGTTATGAACTAAAGTAATTTTATGACCTTAATAAATTAATATAACCTTGATTACTGGATCTCTACTTTTAAAAATGGATTCATTCCTCCATTTTTAATATGCTGCCAACATCAAGCTTATAGCACACTGTTGTAAAGTATAGAGTATGGAACCAACTGCTGGTTCCAAATGTTGGCATTGGCCATCACTACGTGATATGGAGCAAAAAACAGTATTTGTTCCATAGGTTACAGTGATACATAAATGGACAAAATGCACCACATGTTTAGAACAGAGGGTCCTGGTAGAACATGTTATATAAATATCACCAATAGAATCTAAGTAAGTTTTATGAGTTCAGGAACTCGGGGCTTTTTATTTTATTGCTTCTTCTTTAGTATCTGAAAAAGTTACTGGTACATGGTAGGCTCTTGGTTACTAGTTGTTAAATGAGTAAAAGCACAAATAAAAATCAGACTGAAGATACTTCAGGAATTCAAGGTTGAACCAAAATACTAACATTTTATCAAGAAAGCAGGCATTCTAAAATAATGCCATTTGCTGTCTCTAGATAGACATATAAACATAGGAAATAATTTTGTTTCTTTTAGAAATATTTTTGTATGCTTCGCAAAGCTTATGCCCTACCTTAGAATTGGTTGCCTTTAAGTCACACACTTCCACTAATGTCTGAGAAGCACATTGAATTATTATGCCAAAGAGTCCATACGTAAGAGTTACATATTATTGGTATAATATTCCTCTTGATTTGACTTCATGTGAAATTCCTGGGAGGATTTGAAATAAGTTGAACACAGCTTATATGCAGTAGTATAAGAAATGTAAATCCACTCTAGGTAGAACTCAACAAATCTCATGACAGTATATATTGCACAGCGACATGTTTTCTCTCAAATAATAATGACCTCTTTTAGGAAAACGTGTTGCTGCATGATAAAATGATGTTTCTCATGCTTCCCAAGAGTGATTCATTGCATATGTTTCTGCTCATTGTCATCCTTTCAATGGTATGTCCTAGCTTGATCTAAACATACAAGAGGTGTTACGTACTTATTGTTAGATATAATTCAACACCAATTCATTGTGTAGCCCAATCCCTTATAGTTCAAAAGTAATACTAAACTTTTGCATCAGGTTAAATATTCCCTTTTTGTTAGCATTGCATTGTTGTAGGATTTGAGTGTATTTTAAATAATGTATTAATAGTGGTAGAAAATAAATTTTATTGAAGAAGAAAATAAAGCTTTAGAATGATCTATCAGATCACAGGAATGAAAAATGAACTTAGAAATGATTGGGGAAAATTACTTTTTATGGTTTTGTATACACTGGTTTTCATCTAAGTTTCATAGCTCCCATAGTCCTTGATATAATACTATCAGGGCACATTAGCCCACAGGAGTGAGCCTCAGAAGATAGAATCTCTCTCTCTGACCCTCTTCTGCCTTCCTTTCACCTGCCAAAGGCAGGGATCTAATCTGATTGCGAGTCGGGAGACTCTCCTTAAGGAGACTCTCCTTGAGGATTAGAGGATCTAATCTGATTGTGAGTCAGGAGACTCCCCTTGAGCACATGCTGGAGGAAGGAGTGCTGCCCATAGAAAGTGGGAAGAATCTGAAGAGACAGGCTTTGCTGGGCTTTTTGTCCATTCACATTTCTACAAATCTGCCAATCATTCATGTGTAATGAATCCTCTATATAAACTTAAGAAGAGCAGATCCAGAGGGTGGTGCTCCCAGGGAGGGGCTTGGAAACTCCTTTATAGTAAAGCGATACACATAAGTGTTTTCCTGAGTTCTTTGAGCCACTCTAGCAAATTAGTCTAACCCAGAGAAGCAGGAGGCTGTGGGAACTTCAACTTGAAGCCAGTTGGTCAGAAGCTGCAGAAGTCTGGACTTGCTACTGGTTTCTGGGGGTGAGGGACAACGCTGGGATCAGACACTACCTCCAGATAGTGCTGGAATTGAATTAGAGACCCCCGACAGGTTTCTACTGCTTGGTGTATGGAGAAAAAAAAAATATATATATATATGTATATATATATTTGGTCATAGAATCCTCTTCTGTGTTGACTGTTATGAAATTTAAAAGAAAGCACAGTTCAGGAGTGTTTTCCCAAGGCACTTTTAAAAACATTCTTTGTACAAATCAATGTGTGTTAAAGGCCTATTCTGAATAAATGTGCATAAATTTAAGTAAATGCACAATAAGAATGAGGTTTAAGTTTTCAGTATCTGACATTGTGTGGACTGATAGAGAAGTTAGGAAAACAAGAGTTGAGATAATTAAAGACAGTAGCAGAAAATATTTACAAGAGCAGAAAATGTCCCACAAGTTATAGCTTATTAAACAGTTTCATCGATTTTAAGTAACTTGTATTTTTAAAGAGTGAAAGTAATGATATGTCCAATTTGGGCTGCATAGTTTTTCATGGATCCTTTATTCCTTACAAGAGCATCATCAATTTCCTTCTGCAGATGACAGCAATAAAAATATCAAGCCAATATTCTGCCACTTTATGGCCTTAATGATAAAACTATACTGACTTCTCTGAAAGAATTACGCCCACCATTTCCAGAGCTTGCCAAGTGCCGGGGGATATTTTTCCCTTTGGAGTTTCCCATTCCTTCCTCAACTCCTTTCTATTATACCCCAGAAACTATCCAAAGATGTCGAGTCACAAAACACAAATACCCTACTTCTGACTTCACTGCTGATAACAGAATTTGTACCCAAGCAAGCTTTAAAAATTTTGCTTTGAAAGTAAAACAGTGTCTATCTGTTTAAAATTAAATTCAGTAAATTAATTTTCCTTCTTCCTTTTCTTTAAAGTAGAAAGTAAGGCAACACCAGAGTAAATAAAACAAAGCAAAGATGAATGGATAATATGTAACTTCAAAAACAGAAATACCTCTACCAACACTAGAAAACCTGCAAATGCATCAAGTCTAAACTGTTGATTAAGCTTGTAGCCATAATATTCATTTAGGGCAGGAAACAGAACAAATACTAAGGTTAAAGATTCAAAACTATCACGTTTATTTTATTAACCCTTAACTTATCCTACTTCAATACGTACATATAGCCTTTACATTCTGAAAATATTTGTAGCTTTTATCATAAAATAATCTCGTTATCCAGTGTAACAACACTGTTGGCGGTATATTTTATTTTACAGTAGTATATAACAGGGGTAGGAAAACATCTTTTGTAAAAGACTGGGTAGTATAATGTTACAGGCTTTATAGGACATATGTTCTTTCTATCAGCTACTCAACTCTGACACAGTAGCACAACAGCAGCCACAGGCAATTCATAAACAAATGTGTGTAGCTCTGTGCCAATAAAACTTTGTTTACAAAAACGAGCAGTGGACTGGATTCTGCCCACAGCCACAGATGGCAAACCTCTGTGATGGCTTCTTTACAGAAGTGTTGTGAACTTAAAATTCTGGGAACTTTTCATGAATTATTTAAAACTGCATTTAAAAATGGATCAAAATAAGCTTCCTGTCATCTATTAGAACCGTTCAATCAAACATCTTTTACATGAGGATGTGTGTATTTTCCTGACACATTACTTTTTTCCATATTCCAGGCATCACTAATGTACAGTACACATGTTTGGCATTAATATTAATTTTCACTATTCATTGACAAGGAACATCTTGCTGTGCAAAAATACAAAAGATAATGTGAGAGTCAGTTAAAACTAAAAGAAGTTGAGTAAAACATTGTAATTCATACTTCTCAAATTAGAGATTAAAAAATTGAATTCCATAGTTTAGCAATAAGCTGATGCCACCCTGAGTTGTGACAAAACAAGGATTTGACTTGTAGCTCATCGAATTTTGTTCTCTGACTCATGGAACATTTCCTTTTTATGAAAAGTATATTTTTCATAAAATGTCTTATCTTAAAAACAAATTATTTTATTTTACTCCTTATTATTTTTCTCAAATGTCTTATCTTAAAAACAGATTTTTATTTTACTCTTTATATACAAATATACATTTTCTTTAAATAATTAGAACTTGTTTTAAAATTTTTTAAGAGTAATTTAAACATTCTTTTGAAAATCTCAAGTAAATTTCTGTAAATCATAATGATTACGAAATAGACTTCCATATTTGAACAAAAGAATTTTAAATGTTAATTATATTTGCATATGATATTTAATGAAAATTTCATATTAGGTATTGATTTTGAGATTTTTGGCTGAGAGTATTATTAAATTATTGATATAGCTTCACACTTAAAATAAATAAACTGGAATTTATTTCCATTCCAATTATCTTTTCCTTTAGATTTAAAGCAAGTAACTGCCTAGATGTTTTAAAACAGGATTTAATACTGTTGTGTTTTGAATTCTAACGAAAAAGGTCACTCTCTCCTCTCTGCCTCTATTCACAATTCAAAACTTTCTGAAATGGTGCTTAGAAGTTAGTTTTAAGCTATGTGCTACTGTTCTCTCCTGCCTCCCAAGAATCAGTTGGCCGTACAGGAAGAAAGCAGTTAATCCTCTGTGGCATATCACAAATAACTCATAGAGTTTCCTAACTTGCATTAATGTCAGCACTCACTGCGGAGGCCAAGAAGGAATGCCAAACTCTATAGCCCTTGACCTAAAATTTAGAGCCAAAGCTACATCCTTTCCAGGAGTTTGCTTGGATAACTAATTATGCTGCTCTGTGTATCCCTCCAAGGGGAGTATGACCCACAGAGCCTGTCTGGGTGACAGTGGCTGGTGGTTTTTCAGTGCTATTTCCAATCATATCAGTGGAAGTGGTAGAATTCAATAGTGTAGAATTACAGAAGTGACTGTTTTATGTGAGTCTCAGCAACTCAGATTTTTAGAGCAGCAGAATTCAGACCACAAATATCAAGCACAGCAGAATGCATAAACTGATACCCAAGTTCCGGGAGCATCCTTAACAAAAGGAAATGAGGTAAGGAATACTTCAACCCATTCTAAGTGGAATTTGCATCTTTTTAGAACATCTGTGATAGAAAAAGACTGTCCTGATAGGCATCAATTGACAAGCATCTGTGAAACACCCTGATTCATACACCTTAGCATGAATAAATACTTCAAATTATTTAAAAGCAAGGGTTTTGTTATATAATAAAGGAAGTAATTAGAGTATTGACTTTGCAAATGCTTCCCTTGCCATCTATCAGAGAGGATATTTTCTCATTCAGTCAATTCCATTCATTAAAAGGCTATCAATTATTGAACCATTTCCCTTAGTCTGTTTAGCTTGCTACAACAAAAATACCATAGATTGGATTGGTTAACCAAAAAATATTTGTTTCTCATAGTTTTGTTGGATGTGGAATCAAAGACCAAGATGCTGGCAGACCCAGTGGCTTGTCTGGTTCATAAGTGTCAGAAAGCATGGGGAGATTCTCTGGGTGTCTTGTACAATGGTACAAATCCCATTTTTGAGGTCTTCGTCCTCACAGACCGATTACCTCCCAGAGGCTTCATCTCCTACCACCATTTCATTGGAGGTTACAATTTCAACATAAAAATTTAGAGGGGAAACAAACCTTCACTTCACATAACACTATCCTTGCATTCTGGTGATAAACCTCCCTCTTGGTGAGGACATAATATCATTTTCTGTCCTGTTGAATTATGTTTGCTAATGTTTTGTTTGATATAATTGGTGTCTATATGCACAAATTTAATTGGTTTATAATTGTCATTTTGTACTATCCTTATGAGATATAGAATCACCTTTGTATGCTGGGCTCACAATATAAATAAGAAAACTGTTTGCTTGTTTGTTTTTTATACTTCATCTGTTGCTGGATAAAGATATCCCGAAAATTTCCAAATAATTTATATTCTTTTAATATTGTAAATAATCTTTTTAAAAAGATATTATTTGTTTACTGTTGGTACATGCAGATACTACCAATTTTTGAAAACTGATATAATATTTTACACTTTTCACTATAAATTCGAATTATCTTCTTTGTTGGTGTTTTTGGAAAAAGAAGAAAAATATACATTATTTGTTGTGTCCTTAATATCAGGCATATCTTTAGTCTTTCCATTGATTGTTTAGATTAAACCTCTTTTTTCTTTGTAAAAATATTTGTATGAAATAATGGGTTTGCTTAATTACAGTTTATTATTCATTTTCTGAATATTGTAATGTTTTAAAATAGAAAAAAACAACCCCGGGATAAACTGGCTCTTCTTTGGACCAGCTTATCCTCGGAGACTGTAAAGGGCTCAGCCAAGAGCACAGCCCCTGACACACAAACTCACCAAGCCAGAGTTATACCTCCTCTGTGTGAACCACAATGC
This sequence comes from Arctocebus calabarensis, assembly GCA_963573935.1. Taxonomy (NCBI): domain Eukaryota; kingdom Metazoa; phylum Chordata; class Mammalia; order Primates; family Lorisidae; genus Arctocebus; species Arctocebus calabarensis. Next base: position 43,808 of record CAUYON010025761.1, on the reverse strand, counting down.
CCAAGGAGACAATATTCCTTTGCTTTAATCATCCCAGGGTCAGGTAGAGATCACTGAAAATATTCAAACTACCCTGTCCTAAACTAGTCACCCTACTCTGCCTTGCTTTTCCCTGAGTACCCCAGTGAAAACTTATCCTAAGCTCCTTCTACTCCTGTCTTTTGTCTCTGCCCACTGTATCTTTCTCCTATGGCCTTGTGTGGTGTGCTATGACACTTTCTGTCCTAGGGCTTGTGGGTATAACGAATGCTGTTTTCCTGAGTCTCTATCTTGTGCCATCCCCATTACCACTCCCCGCCCCCATTGAACATCACATACAATAATTCAAAACACTTGGAAAAGATATATATGATTTCACCCACCTAGGTCCTTGCATTTTTTAAGACACAGTCATTGTATCCTAGGTGTATAGGTGTCAGTCATTGCATTCCCTCTCTGTGAGTACTGAAACATCATCTAATCCATTGATCACTACAATTTATATGTGGTTCATCATCTGCATAACAGAATCAGAGTTCAGTTCTATGCATATAAAATACTGCCCACATTTGCATCAATTCAGGTTAATTGTATTTAGAAAAGAAAATTTACATCATCCTCACTTTTCTGACTCTTCTAGTAATTTCAGTACATGTATGTGTCAATACTTTCTAAGTAAAAATTCATTATAAATATATGTATTACTGTGATCTTTTTATGGACCAACCTCATAGAAATGTATGGAGGTTCATGTACAGCAAATAAGTGATGACTGATCTCACAGGAAAAGTCCATGATTTCACCAGAAGTAAGCCTAGCTGAGAAATAAAGCTAATAGAACCATATATAAAACCAAATACTGATGGAAAATATGACCGAGTTGATAGAGTAAAGAGCCAAAACCTTGGTGAACAAACTCAAGGTAGTAATCAATGCAGGCACAGCCCCCTGAAATTTCCTATACACTGACCACTGAGTTAAACATTTTATAATCATTATTTTCTGTATATCTTCCTACAATTCTATGAGAAAGAAAAGGTTTGGCACCAGTGGGGTGAGCGGTGTAGTTGGCACTTAAATCTGTATTTCTCTAATGCTATCATTAGTGTCCATTATCACCACACTGATAATGTGGACAGGAGGGTACAAGATAGGTGGACAGAAACATTCCTTTTGTGGATGTCACTTCTTCTGGTGGTTTTTATTGCCCTCAGGTTCATTTGGTAATGGTGTGCTGGTAAAGGTTCAAAGGTTCAAAAGGAGCTCTTATCTGTGGCCTTAGAAGATCCTGAAGTGTAAGTACTCCCATAATGTTGAGTTCACGCTTCCAGTACAAAGACAACGATAGTAGGGTTGAGACAAGAAGCATCCAGTCATTTCCTTCAGGATAGTACAGCCTGTTCCAGCACAGAACTGCCTAAGACTTCTGCATGAAAATTACACAAAACCAAGAGGAAGACAGAGCTGTCACAATATGTAGTATTTGAGAAAGAAAGAACAGATAATTACCCCTTGGGAGGAGTCACTTTGGTGAGGCAATAGAGCCTATCTGATGAATAGTTTGTCATATTTTGATGGTTTAATGTGAAGACTCCATTCTTATTCACAGTGGCCCTCTAGGACTATACAGGCTCTGCTCCTGGTTGACACCCATGAGGCAGTCAAATGTCACATTTTCATAGTTTTCATTTTGATGAAGTTGGTAAGAGAGCAAATGTGCATCTAAGAAGAAATGACATAGGACATTGTCAAGCTCAAGGAAGTCACTCAAAATTGCTCTGCCATTGTTCAAGAGCCATGAATGGGTAATTCTTTCTTTAGTGGCTCATCTAATTTGGGGATGAGGATTTGAACATCACATTCAATTGTTTTAAAAGGAAATAACAGTCCTTTGAACTAAAATTTGATTATACACACAAATCAGAACAGAGTAAAATTAAATAATAATTAATACATCTTTCAATGGACTTCTAATATTTTTCATTCTCATTCTTCTTTTGGGGCAGAATTGTCTTTGATTTATGGAATCTATTTCTAGCATTGAATGGATTTTTCGTCCACTATTCTAATTATTATACTTTACTATCTTAATATCCAATTTCTGTAAGAAGCAAAACTTCATTTTATTTTTCCACTCACCCTGTAGTGATCTCACATAGTTGGCTTTAGTATAAAGCTCCTGGCTGGTCACCCAGCCCTCTCACACACAGCCAGCTATTCACAATTAGTACAAATCCCTCAATTCAATTTTATTCAATGCAGTTCAATTCAAAGAGGCTCAATTCAAGTCAGTTCAACTCATTCTACCACATGTTCGTGCCAATTCTAATTCTATCCTTTTCTCTTTTTTTCTTTTCCTTTTTCCCCTATTTTTTTTTTTTTTGTGTGGGTGATCAAAACATGCATGAGAAATAGATCTGGTAATTTGATCAATCATGCAGCTTCTGTTCTTTGGAGGGTGGATGCTCACAATTGTGTGCCACTCTTGACTATTTCTAGTCTTCCATACACATCTTATTGAATGCATCGACTCTCTTTTCTTCAGCACTTTAATATTTATTTATTACTTCCAGAAATCTTCCCTTCTTTTGATCTACTCAGTAAACTTTCCGTTTTGACTCCCAATGGTCATTTTTGTTTTACAAGAACAGAAGCTTACATAATTGTAAGATTTGTCATTGCAACAAAAATTTATTAAAAGGTGCTTTTTGTCTCTCATTCAGTTTTTATGATACACCATGACAGAAAATCTGTCATATATACCTTAGAATTTTGTGATTCTAAAACTCTTGCATTATTCCTAATCTTGTGCTTTTGTGCTTCTTTTCTATGAGTCTACTTTTCTCTTTTCTTCACTTCTATATGCAAACATCTGATCATCGTCCCCCTTAACATTCTAATTTATGTTTTTGTGGGTTTTCTTTTTTTACTTTCTTTAAATTGAGAGATGCTGTCCAATACTGTTACCATTTTTATTCTGTACTTTAGGCCAATCATCTGTTTTTAAATACTAAGTATTGCCTTCCCTTTATACCTCTGTCATCAGCTATTTTCTAATTTATATAATCATTAAAGTTGATAAGCAGCATTGTATTTCCATATTCGGCTAGATCTGCATTCTCACATGTCTTAGCAATGTTATAAAATTTAATGATGTATGAATTTGCTATTTAATATTACTGCTATAAGTTCTGTACAATGGGCATATCTATATTGGGATTTCATATAGGCCAATTCAGTGATGGTAAGGAATATTGATAAATATTTACCAGGTAGCTATTGAACTCAAGTTAATGATACTCCAGTTGATCTATAAGGTAGACTACTTGCTTTACCTAATAAATACCTCCTTTGTCACTTTTCTTCAGGTAAGCAAATGACATCAACAGAGTAGCTCTGGTTGAACTGTAAGATTCATCCTTGATTCTCTCAAGGCCTCATTCTCTCAAGGCCTCATTCTCAACTTCTAGTTCATCAGCTGGAAAATAAATTCAAACAGCAGCAAGGTCTCCCCTTAGTGAGAATTTCCTCCGCCATTGCCCAGGACTGCATGTCTCCAAATTGAAATCAAATAATGTAATTTCTTTACATGGCTTCTATACCAATTCAATTAAAAGCTACTTTCTTACCATGACTTGCCAGGGCCTATAGGATTTGGCCCCATCTGCCTTTTGAACCTTGTTTCACCCAATTTTTTCCTGATGTTTGCTTAGTTGCATCCACAAAACCATTATTTTAACCCTTGAACACACCCAATGCTCACTCACCTCTTTGCACTGACTTAATGCTCCTCTGCTGGGAGCATCTCCTGGGTATTATTTCAGACGTCTCTTTCTCATCATTTAGGACTTTGTTTAAAAGTCATCTCTTTAGAGGCTGGCTTGACTGCTCCTGGCAAAGCTGATAGCCTCGCTGCAAATTACTCTGTATACTCTAGTCATTTTTTTAAGATACTTTCACTGGATCAAACATTAGATAATCTCTAAAATTCAAGTTTTTGCTCAGGGGGCTGCTTTAGTTGAGATCTCTGTCATTACTCTTTGTTGAGTTTGAAGTGGTAATAGAAACACAGATTAAGGAACTTTGATTCTACTAAATTTTGGAAACTGAGGTTAAGATTGAGAGAGTTTTCCCCAGATGGGAATCATATATTAATACAGTTTCAACAGTTTTAATATTTTTATTGAATGAGATTCAACTCTAACACTTTGAATTAGCAGAGATGTTCTGCTATCCACTCTGAGCCAGGACTTCAAAAAATGAGAACAAAAATCATAATGTCAACACAGACTCAATAATCTATGCACCTTTTTGCTATCTTTATTTAACAGGGCCTTCCTACTTTATTATAATACCTCTTTAGTTTCTTATGTGCATATTGTAGAGTTTTCTAAGCAGTAGCTCCCAAAGTGGGTGGAGACATATTTTAAATATGATATTCAGCACAAGGGGAAAGGATGCAAGTGTGAAGAGTTTTAAAAGCTCTCATAGCATAATAAAAAGAAGTTGTTTTTATGAATAATCACAATGTAATTATACTGAATTGGCTACTGAGCCGAAAGAGAAAATATACGATTAACTATAAGGACAGGAAAACATTAATAAGTACTTGAATCTGTCATTTTTAAGAAATATCAATGATTGTTTTTGTAATTGCTTAAATTCCTGGGCCTTGGTTTTCTCATGAATAAAGGTGGGAAAATGACATGTTCTATCTGATAATGTTGTGAAGCCTCACAACAGCAGTGGCACCAGTGAGTGGCACTTTTAACATTACTTCATAAGCAAAATTGTAGGGTCATGGTGATTACACAGCTTTGCATGAATTAACATCTCTAATTAATGTAAAATAAATGATTTGAACTAAAATTATCATTTGGAAATTTAAAAAACATATTTCTTTGCATTCTACTCTTACCTTGATCTACTTTTGTTTTTGTTTTTGTTTTTTTTTTTGAGACAGAGTCTCACTTTGTCACTCTCAGTAGAGTGCTGTAGCATCCTAGCTCATAGTAACTTCAAACTCTTGGGCTCAAGTGATCTTCTTGCCTCAGCCTCCTAAGTAGCTGGGACTCCAGGCACCCACCTCCATGCTCAGATATTTTTTAGAGATTGGTCTCGCTCTTGCTCAGGCTTGTCTCAAACTCCAGAGGTCAGACAGTCCACCTGTTTTGGTCTCCTAGAGTGCTAGGATTATAGGTGTGAGCCACTACACTGGGCCCATAATCTACTTTTGAATCAACAACTTTAAAAAAATCCAAAGTTTTACTTCTTAGCTGCTAAAAATAGATAAAATCAATAGGCAGGAAAACCTAGATACATGCACTTTTTTTTTTTTGTAGAGTCAGTCTCACTTTATCACCCTCGGTAGGGACTACATGAACATTTTATCATATCAATCAAGATTATTTAATATAAAAATGCCATTTTCTATAGAAAGAAATTTTCTATTAACATGGTGGAATTTTCCACAGTTCAAATGAAACTGTGGAACTGCTAACTTTTTATAAAAATACAAGGGAGAGGGAAGATGAGGGGGAGGTCAAGAGGAGGGAGGGTATTTGGGGGACTTCACCTATTGAGCACAATGCAAAGGGGCATTTCAAAACTATTAAGAGTATAAATGTCTTACAACAACAAAGAAGTAAGTGAGGTGATGGCTATGTTAAGTACTTTGATGTAAGCGTTCCACAATGTATATCAAATCAGCACATTATACCCTGTAATAAATGAATTAATGCACATAGTTATGATTTAATTAAAAAATAAAGTTAGCAACATTGTGTATGACTGGCCATTGCTTCAAAAGCTGTCTATTCCTTGGTCCCCTACGTAATCCTTTATGAGGATATACTTCACTCAGTATAACGTATCTCGTGTGCAGCAGCATTTATGTGTGGGAATTAAGTGAGGTGTTATAAAAAAGCATGTAGATCACCTGGAAGGCACCATAAATAAGCATTCAAAAGCAGTAGCTACCATCATTATCCTGATTCTAAATCCTGCAGTTTCACCATATGATGCCATTTCATTACACCCCATTGCTATTCTAGGTATGAAAATTTACCTGCGTACTCTTATTGGTGAAAGTGCTTCAAATCAAATATTTTTAAACAGAATTTATTGTTATTTCCACACAAAAATAATTGTTCTCCTACCTTGCTTATCGCAAGTAAATGTAAGTGTTTTCACATTAAGTCAAATTTTTAACCTGTTTTAGTTGGCGTGAAATATTTTTTGTTATTTTTCTGTGGTTATGACGGGACAGTGAGCACAGCCATTTTGATGACTTAAGACAGCAGATCACCCGAGCACGTGTTTTGAGTGCCCTCTAGTGGTCTCTCAGTCAGCAGCATTCTGGACACTTGGAATTTGCAAGTTAGATCACAGCAATAAAGCTTTTCAGGGGAGACGCCTCTTTTTTAAATCAATGAACTGATTTTCCCAGAGCATAATTAGTCATCTTTTGCTTCCCTTCTAAGAAAAACACAAACAAAGGTATATTTCCTGAAAACATTTCTCAGTTATAAAAAGTCTTATTGGAACATATATTTTTCATTACTCTCTTTAATGGAATATCATTATGTAGAAATCATAAAAAAATGACATAATGAATATCATTTGTAGAAAACATAGAAGTTCCTAGACAATTATTTTGTGAGGAGGTGTGAAGTTCTATTAATATTTCCTTTGCAAGTCTTCCATCACTCCTTTACTTTCTTCTTGCCTTCCTTTTGAACTTCCTTATTAACCTCACTGTTTTCCTAAATACATTAAGACTTACCTATTCAGTTGATATTTTAGCTTTTAAAAGCTATGGTCCAGAAACATTGAAGCCTAAGTGTCATTTTTGTCTTCTTATCTGATAGTTTTCTGGAGTAAAAATATAAATTCAACACTGTGAAAGACAAAAAAAATCAGCATACAATTAAGGAGATAATTTTATTAAATCAGTGCAATGGAGAGATTTTTCATTACCTTGTCTAAGACTGTAAAGATGGGGAGATGGGGTGGTGCTCTGGGGTTAGATATTTTGGAATATGAAAGAGTGAAGAGTGGAGGGTTTTTTTCTGTTTTCTTTTATTTATTTATTTATTTTTTATTTATTTTATTTTTTTTGCACTGAGCTCGTAGCCCAATGATGAGCTTCCCTCCACCCTACTTTTTTCTGTTTTCTAATAGCAGGGCTCAGGCGAACTCCAACAACTGCCAACCCGCTAACATCGTACTTCTGAACAGTAACCTACTCTAGTTTCACTTCTGAATTGAATTATATTTTAATAACTAATATGAAAACTTTTGATCCCTGAGGAATTTAGAGTTCTAAAATTTGGCTAACTTTACCAATTACACAATTTTTTAACAAATACTCTTTTTTCTATATGATCCCGAATCATGTAAATGTTTACTACAGATAGTATCCCCAATCCCCCAATCCAAGATACTCCAAAACTCAAAATGTTTTTAGCATCAACATGATGCCACCCATAAAATATTCCACACCAGACCTCAGGTGAGGGGTTGTAGTCAAAAAACAGGAGCATATCACATAGTTCATTTAGCATCCTCAAGGGAAAGAAAAACTTCCCAGTCCCCTCATCTGCAATACAGCTTCTCAATGCACGCCCAGATTCCCCCACACAAACATGTCTGCAAATTCTAATAAACTGGCACTTTGCAGGCTGGACGCACCAATGGCCAGTTCCCTGTGATACCACACACGGGGCAAAGACCTCTGTACCTTACTCACTGTGGCTTGTTTTTTTTTTTTGGCATTCTCTCCTATATGGTATAAATTCACTGTTGAAAATGTCAGCACAAGGCCTGCAGCTACTCCTATGAGCACAAACCACAAGGAAATAAAAAGCAGCATTTTTTTGTGTGTTTATCTGAAGCACAGACAGGAAGTACAACAGAAATACTGGAAAAAGACAGCAAATCTAATTGTCAGAAAATAGGTAGAATAGAAGATATAATAAAATCGCTTTAATGCTTTCTTAGAAAATTACTATAAGAAGTATGCTGTTAATGTATGTAACTTGGAGGTTTTATTTTGTGATTTGGGGGCTGACTGGCTTAGTCTGGTTTGGTTCTACCACTCAGTAATGCCCCAATAGGCTAATATCTCAGGGGCAACAGAGAACACTTTCTTCTGTAGAGGGGAAGACGCTTTCACTTAGGGTGGAATCTAAGGAGATGGCTTGGCAGTGATTCTTAGAGACTAATATGAAGAATGCTATTCACTAGTGGGCGTTTCTATTAACGTAGTGATACAGAATTATTTATTATAAAGTTATATATTTCCTCTATTAGTTTGTTCATAAACACTTCCTGTCTCATGGAGCACAATCTTAGGCAAATGTACAATAACTGAAACTCATGCAGAAATTCCAGTGGACTCAAAACTGTGGTCCATATACCCCCATGATGATGGTTACATAAAGATCTTGGGGTTCAGGGTTGAGGGCAGAGCATGAACAGAGAGAAGAGAAGGTCGTCTAAATCAAATTTTACAGTGGTAGCGATTGTTTCTAGATTCTCCATGTTTTGTTTTGCCAGGATCTGAGGCAGGTCATCCCAAAGACTCCTACCCTTCACCATCTCTGTGTAAATGATCATATACTCACCCAGATCCAAAGGTTGTTTCTTTTTTTTCTTTGTCATTCACCAGAAGTAACCTTGGTCACATACTGTCTTGTATTTGAATTACCATTGTTAGTTGCCTCTCTAGTTGGAACAGAAAATGAGCGCATTCATGTTGTATGTTTACACACAGACACTTGTCAAAGCTGTGGGCACATGTACAGTTGAATGCCAACCTCCCTGAGGTTGGATACCCTCACATGCAGCCCTGCCTCTCTTCTGCAGCAGTTTTACTGGCTCAGACTGAAAGGAATCCCTTCTTATCCACGCAGAGGAGGCCACATTCCACTTGGTTTCCTAAGTCTCTCTTTTTTTCTCTATTATTTTTCTAAATATAATGGGAATACTCTGCGAATTAATTACATACAGATGGCAGATGTTAAAAGAGCAAATTCTATTTTATACTTGATGGGTTGAAAATCTTAGTATGACCTAGTTTCTAAGGCAAGTAAACATGCACAAACATACACACACATTAACTTTTGACACTCTTAAGTCCCTAGGGATAAGTCCCTAGACTTATTCCTAACTCTCAGGGATAAGAATACACACACACACACACAAATATCCACAGATATGTGCACTGGCATGTGTCCCCTGCGGTAGGGATATGTTTTAAGAAGTCCATCCTTAGGCCATTTTCTTATTGTGTGAACATCACACAATGTACTTACACAAACCCAGATGTATATAGCCTAATGCACATCCAGGCTATGGGATAGGGCAAGGCTATTGCCCCTAGGCTAAAACCTGTACCAGCACATGCTGAATACTGCAGGCCACTGTAACACAGTGGTGACTATTTGGGAATCTGAACTCATCTAAACATATAAAAGGTAACGCAGTACGCACAGCATTACCATAACCATGAAATTTCTCCATTATAATCTTACGGGAGCATCACCCTAAGTGATCAATGTTGACTGAAACTTATAGTACACTTACAGGATGGCTAAGGATGACAGGGCCTCATAATATATTGTAATATAGCTAAGCATAGGTTTTTATAAAATAGGCCACTCGTAGTTTTTATAAAATAGTCCATTCCATAGAGTGTTAGTATTTTAAAAGTCTGAGGAATTTATCTCTCTTTCATCTTCTTGCAAGGATTTGATCATTCAGCTGCTTGTGCTTCTTTAGGCAACTCTGTTTATTGTATCAGGGGAAGGAAATGGGTCAAGAACTTTCTATATCTAAATCCAATGAAATGCCTATTTCATATCCGATTTTTCTATGGAAATAGAGAACAGGGATTCTTTTATGTGCCTTAATACTCATCAGTGTGAACAATGCAATGTATTTTGAATAACTGTAGTGTGATATTAAAAACTGAACAAATACTAAACAAGTTGAGATTCTGGGAGTAATATCTCATGAAAATCTGACATAAACTTCATTTTGCTATTGCCAATTTATTCAAGAAATTCAGCCAAGGGACATGCAGTTGCATATTCTGAAGCTCATGTTTGTTTTTTTCTTCTTTTCCAGTTATTATAATTTCCCCTCTGTTGCAGCTCCTGAAAATAATAAAAGACAAAGTTTCTTTCTCATCTAATTATAATTGAAAAAAACCATTCATCACTGAGGTGTGAGGAAACTTGGCCCTGAGTGACAGCTCTGGGAGCATGGAGTAATCTGCACCGCAGGTGTCCTCCTGGTTCCTGCTCCGTAGGGACCCTGCTCACATCCAGATGGAAGGAGAGTTTACTTCTTCACGGAGCCCAGGAATGCTTGCTCTTCCTCCATATGCATATATTTCTTACTAATCCTGCTTTCATCAAGAATACCAGATGCTGCTACACATGACCTTGGAAAAAATTCCATTGGTAGTTAAGCATGTTTTAAATGAAAGAAACAGAAACGTGTTCGAGAAGGAGAGAGAACAGAAAAAGAGACAGCAGGAAACAGAGAAAATGAAAAAAGGAAGAAAGGAAAAGAAAAGAAGGAAAAGGTAAGAAATAAGGAGATGGAGGAAGAAGAAAGCAAAACAGGAAGGAAATTTCACAAAAGGCCATCATTCTTTAGAGCATTTTCTTACAATAAGTTAATCAGCCTATATTTTCTAATCTTTTATAAAAATTTAACTTGCAAAATTTTACTTAGAGAAGCAAATATACAGTTATTTTTATAAAATATCTGGCTCTCTCAAGGTTGCTCTAACGATTGAGTTCTCCCGGTCTTCCTTTGTGTATAGGTATGTGTGTGCCTGCTACCTCTAACGATAGTGCAAGTAGTAGAGTATTGATCTTTTTAAAAGCCAGGCTTCTGCTTCCTGTATGAGGAATGCAATTGTTCCACTGGATTATCTTGAAACCTCTTTGCTAACAGAGAATCTCTTTGGCAGCTATTCCGGAACTGCTGACAAGACGTACTATTATCTCTTCAATTTCATCTTTCTCTTCCTTCCTCCCTGTGGGAGAGAAACATCTGTATGCCTTAGAGGGAGCTAAATAAGTTAGAACAGATCTTTTGTCTTTCAGTCTATTAAGAAATGTTTGCTTTTTTTCCCTCCCCTTTTCATTCTGGAGGACTGGAGATTTTTCTAGGCACACTACGTGAAATGCCATATTCATTCACAGTAATTAATTCACTCGTTTACTCAACACTCATTTCTCAAGCTGTAGTCTATGTCAAGCAATTTGCTTGATCATTTGGATTTAAGAGCCCAAAGAAAACCCTTCTGGTTTGGGAAAAAGTAATCTCACATTAGGCTCAAATTGTGATTTTCATTTTAAAGAGCCTTCAAAAATAGGAAAGAACAAAAATCACCTTATGTGTGTAGCTGAAATAGTCCCAACTAGAGGTGTTGTGTGTAAAAGACTACGATCTTCAAAAGACAAGTGCCACATACTTGGGTAAACATAAAATCTTACCAGCAATATTTCAATGTTATTTTACATTTATGAATCTCTGAAAAATAAAGATTACTAATACCAATAACAAAATCAATAACGTTTTCATCGTTGAATCAACAGTGTCGGACAGAGTTGACAGTTAGAGTAAGGAGAACGTTCTGGATAACAGAACCAGACTGAAGAGCCACTTAGGAACTATGGAGACTCAGAAAAATTCACCGAAGTCTGGGTCTCAATTTCTTCATCAGTAAAGAACCCAGCATCGCAGGTGATGGCGTAGATGTTGAGTACATCATAATTTTAGCCAGAAAAGTTTGGTTTATGTAAAAATCAAAGAGTAATAGATCAAAGAATTGTTTCTAACAAGTTGAATTTATGAATGTGACTTCCTATTTTGAAATCCCTTTCTTTTGCTTTTCTCTCACTTTTCAGCCTTATGCTTTGATTCTTGTAGTCTCTTGGAATTGTTTCTGCATTCTTCCTTTCTTGTTTGCATACTTGCTTATTTTCAATAATCCTGTAATTTCAAGTCTCCTTAATATAGAAAAATATGGCTTAGTAAGCTGTGAAATTTGAAATGAGGCTTTATGTCCCTTTTTTTCTTTCATAGGGCAGCTATTAAACATCATGCCTTTTTTACGTTAAAGACTTCATAAATGCTAAATGAATGAGTAAATGACATCAAAATGCATTTTTTTTGTAGAGACAGAGTCTCACTTTATCACCCTCAGTAGAGTGCCATGGCATCACACAGCTCACAGCAACTTCAAATTCCTGGGCTTAGGTGATTCTCTTGCCTCAGCCTCCGAAGTAGCTGGGACTACAGGAGGCCACCACAACCACCGGCTATTTTTCTCTTTTGTACTTTGGCCGAGGCTGGGTTTGAACCCACCACCTTCGGTATATGGGGCTGGTGCCCTACTCAATGAGCCACAGGCACCACCCCAAAATGCATTTTAATAGCTGAGAAATACAAAATATCATTGAAAAGAAATTGCATTTATACAGAAAACCATACCAAACATCTATGCTTGAGAACAAGGGATGATTTCCAAAGGGTGGAATTTCAGGGATAATTGGATAAAAATGTCTTGGACAAAAAGCGTATGAGGCACATCTCCTATCATGCCAATCAAATGCAAGAATTAGTTTTAATATTGTCTTTGGCTACCACTATAATAGGCCCTCTATCTGTGCTAAGATTTATTTTATGCATATGATATTAGAATACATTCTTCTGTTTTCTTTGTTACATGCATTTGTTTATTCATTCATACTCCCTTTCTTCCTCTTATTGATACAAATGAATTGAGTGATTATGCAGGGGACTCTTCCCACTTAGGGAAACAAGGGCCAAAAAATACCTTTACACACTAATAATTGTCATTGAACTATTTGATGATACAAATATATAGTATCTTAAAATTAGATATTGTCTGAGGAAATTTGGCATAATAGTAACAGCTTGACAAGTACCTTGAAAAGATACAAAGAATACCTTGTCATTCTATAAGTTAAATACAATTTTTGTTGTTATTAATATTTATCATCTGTACGAATTCTAGAATCCAATGTTACTTTTCTTAATTGTCAGAAAAATAGTGATATCTATAGTAATGTTGATACTTTGTTTCTAGATCACAGCAATAACCAATGATCCTGAAGTGTTTATGAGCAATGTCACCTGTGCTCGGTAGGGTTAAGTTCTGTTCCATATCATCTCCACTCCAGCAGAAGGCAGATGAAGCTGTAGCCCCTGCTCAGAAAACTTCTGGTCTCATAGCAGAGAAAACAACATAGTGACCCCTAGAGCTTCTAATTGTTACAGAGTCTGCGTGGAAGTAACTCTTGATACTCACCTTCACATGTAAATGAAAATCACATGGCCCTGCCAGAGCCATCACAGTGAAGAACACTACTTCTCTGGAGAGAGGCATCAACTATGTCTGAATAATAATAGATGTACCACAAAGGACTCTTGTACCTCAGCAAATGACACATAATGTTGGCCTTAAATAGGATGACTGAGTATACACAGAGAAAACTGGATAGCATCAGCCTAGGTCTTGTAGAAAGAAGCAAATGGATTGGACTGACTGAAAAGAAAAAGTAAAGTGACTCCTTGAATTCAGCTTTACAAATCCACATTAATGGTGTCATTTACTTAAAAGAATAAATACGAAGAAGTAAACAAATTGGTATAGAAATAATAATGTGTTCTGTCTTTAAAATACAAGTGGAGAATCACACACTCTGCACATATTTGCCAATTCTATACTGAGTGCTGTTACACAGTGAAAATACAGCAGTGAACAAGTCACACAGAGTCTACTACTCAAGTCTTCAAGTGCAAGTTTAAAGATTTGCATACAAATCAGGATTTTTTTTTTTTTTTTGACTGGGGCTGGATTTGTACCCACTACCTCTGGTATATGGGGCTGGTGCTCTACTCACTGAGCCACAGGTGCCACCTCAATGATTTGAGTATTGAATTTTGTCCAATGCTTTTTCCACATTTATTAAGATGACCATGTGGTCTTTGTTTTTGCTTCTGTTTATGTGTGAATCACACCTATTGATTTAATATGTTGAACCATTCTTACTTCCTGGGATGAAGCCTACTTGATTGTGGCAAATTATTTTTTTGATGTGCTCTTGAATTTGGTTCACTACTGTAAATAAAAATAATATAATTATTATTAAATACTAATTTAATATTATTAAAATAAAATAATTATTTATTTTAATTATAAAATAAATGCATAATAAATAAGTAACATAGGGTAAAGAATGGTGTACGTAGATGAAATTGTTGTAGGAAATGTCTCACTAAGGCAGTTGTGTTTGGATTAAGATGTGAATAATAAGTAATGGTTATATACGTAAAGTACATATATTCTATACAAAAGGAAGAAATGATGTAAAGGCACCAAGATAAAAATTCACTTGACTCTTTTGAGTGATTAAAGGTAGTTATTAGTGAAGCATAATGAATGAATGAAGAGAAGAGAGAGATGATAGTAAGGTGGGCAGCCAGATTACAAATTCCGGAAGACTTTGTGAGCCATAGTAAGACATATGTTGTTGGAAAAGGGAAGTCGTGGAAGGTATTTTCATAGGAAATCATAATTGGAAATTATGGAATAGGAAATTAGAAAAATCGCACTACTTTTACCTCAGTCTTTTACTTAGTGGTTTAAGTCAAGAAAGGCGTTGTTCCTGATCCATCTCTTTCCCTCATTCCTATGCTTTAAATGCATTACGGGAAGTCCAAGTTTTAATCATCAAATTTATGTGCAACTAGGTCTTGTCCATGGAGGCTATTATAGTAAGTCCCCGAGTTACAAACATTTGACTGACTCACACAGTTGGAGGCTATTACAGGTTTTAGGTTTTCGTTGTATGTTTGAGCTTAAACATACAACTTCAACATAAGAACAAGCCTACAGAACATATCTTCTTCACAAACCAGGGACTTCCTTGTGACAAGTTTTATCGGTGCTTTCTCCTAAAGATATTATAAAGTTCTCTATTATTATCTCTTTAGACCTGGGGACGAAGGAAATCTGAGTAATTTGAACATAGGTAGGGAATTTGGAGATGGGGTTCAATTTGTATAAGTCAACTGGCTCCATAGGGTTATCTCATAAGATGGTCTTCTCCTGCCTGGAAACATATGGCCCTTCTTTCTGCTAGTTTTGGTTCTGCTATTAGTCTCCAAATATCCACTTTCTATATATTTAAAAAGGTACATTAGGTTATAGTATCTTTCTATCTGGAAACTTCCAAAGGCAATTTTTCTTAAAACAAAAGCCCTTGATACTGACCTCACCTTCCACCACACTCTCTCTCACTCATTATTCACTGGCCACACTGGTCTTTATCTTCATAGAAAACAACAAACTTGTTAGTTTACTAGTTTTGTGCAGATGCTATTCCTACTTCTTACAATGTAGTGCTAAACAATTTAGTTGTTCAATCCAGCATAATCATCTTGTTTGTCACATTGCTCTACATGACTTTCTTCTTAAGAATTGTTACTCCATAGAGAAAAGAGTTGCCACTGGAGAAAACTATCAACTATCATATTTGATCCTAATTCTCTCTCTATAAGGTATTTGCCAACCTGAAGATAGGCAGTTAGAAAGACTTGGACACAAAGCTATAATTTCTGCAGTTTAGTTTAGATAGTAGAAAATTGTAGTTTGGGGTCAATGAAAAGACCTGGTAAGCAATCTAGCTTTTCAATTTGAACATGAAGGAGGCTACATTTGCATTAAATGAAATATACTAACTTTCACAAAACCTAAGTTCAGCTTAAAATTAGTTCAAGCTTTGATTAATTAAAGTAATTTGGAATTCTACACCCATCTTCCATAAGCAAAAAGAAATGCCTTATTGAAGGAGAGAACAAAAGGCAGAACTCAAGTACTTCAATTCTGTTCCTTTCTCTTTGTTTCACTCTCTCTTATTCCCAAAGACCTCCATTCAGTAAGAAAATAACCAGGTATACCACATATGGGAACTGATTGGAACTATAAAAAACAAAAAGACAGTATCAGCAGACCCATTGGAGACCTGCTGTAAGAATATTCATAAAGAAACTTTAAAATTATTTTAACTCAGTTTTCACTAAATTAAAGAATAGGAAAGTGGAAAACAGCCCTCTATTAAAAAAGAATTACCAGTCAGGTACAGTGGCTCACACCTGTACTCCCAGCACTCTGGGAGGCTGAGGTGGGTGGATTGTTTGAGCTCATGAGTTCAAGATCAGCCTAAAGTAAAAATGAGACCCTGTCTCTACTAAAAACAAACAAACAAACAAAATATACATGCATACACACACACACACACACACATATATATATATGTATAATCTGAGGCAAAAGAATGGCTTGAGCCCAAGTCTTTGAGCTTGTTATGAGCTTTGATGCCACAGCATTCTATCCAGGGTGACAGCCTGAGACTCTATCTCAAAAATAAATAAATAAATAAAAATAAAAAAGAATTGTCACACCTGAGAAAGGAGGAAGCACATGGGCACCCCAATTTGGTGTTCTCCTCCCTTGATCAACTGCTCCACCTTGGAGCAGGAACACCCGCTAGTCTCCGAGAGTTGCAGGTATGATTCCTCAGCCCTTGGACTAGACAGCCCAGGCACAGGAGGGTCCATAAAATGACCCAGAGTAGACTCAGGCTAATTGTCATACAATAAACTGTCCTCAAAGGGGCTCAATGACCCAGTATTTGAACGATAAGGCGGACCCAATCTTCACAGTTTAAAACAGAACCCAGATCATACCCAGAGCCTCTGATTAGGACAGGAGGGCTATTCCTCATCTCTGGTGAATCTATCTTCCTTTTGCTCTATTTACCTATCTTACCTTTCCTCAGTGAACTTTGCTTTACGCTTCCTTCGCTTTTGGTGTATTTTCAGCATATCAATACAGTACATAGGGTAGGAAAATTAAAAGGAAATTGTGTAATATAATTTGAGTTGAAAAGGAAAAAGACAAATCCTGGAAGAAAATTTTTTAGTTATCAATCCCTTTAAAAAATTGTTCTCTATTCATAGACCTTCATTTTACCAAATATGTATATTTCCTTCTGATGAAGAATGTGAATAGCTGCCTAACTATTCTGATAAATGAGTGGAAGTGAAAACGTTCTGAATATTTTTCAAACATTTCCCATATGTCTTTCTCTATGTTTGACATAATGGATACTTAAGTCAAGCACAGAAAAGCTCAGTGTATGTCACTGAAAATGCTGTTGGTCTAGGGTGGTGCCTGTGGCTCATCAAGTAGTGCGCCAGCCCCATATACTGAAGGTGGCAGGTTCAAACCTGGCCTCAGCCAAACTGCAAAACAGAAAAATAGCCAGACATTGTGGCGGGCATCTATAGTCCCAGCTACTCAGGAGGCTGAGGCAACTGAATCACCTAAGCCTAGGAGTTGGAGGTTGCTGTGAGCTGTGTGATGCCACGGCACTCTACCTACGGTCATAAAATGACACTCTTTCTCTACAAAAAAAAAAAAAAAAAAAAATGCTGTTGGTCTGTGCTGAACTTATTTCCCATCTGAGTTAAATCTTAAGATTTTTCCTATTTATTTATATTATGTATTATGTTCATACATTTATAAATATCAACACAAATTATTAGACTCTGCAGGTATACCTGGTGTTTATGAAATATTTAATTAAATAAAAATAGGGTATTACTTCCAAATTTTATTATTTTTCCAATTCCCATACTGTGGATTTTTCCAATTATTTCTAATACATGAGATTTTTAACTTGGAACATTAACTAAAGCATTTAAAATGGTTATATAACATTACTATTGAGCACTGAATTTTCATCAAGTTACGAATCTTTAATCATGAAAATAGAATGAAATATCTGCCACATTAACTTTATGTGTATAAATGGGGTAATAACAAGAGTAAAAATACGCAGAGGTAGAGAATTTAAATTGTGTAAGGAGTGACTCAGCAGCCTAAGATTTAGAAAATATGTTTAAATTATAGTATTTCTTCTTTCTTCAATAACAAGAAATAAAATTTTTGTGATAAGACATCGGCAATTATTTTTATTATACTAGCTGTTGTATGGTCAGTCTTTATACTAAATTAATAAAGAAATTATTAGTTCATGGTTTTATAGTTTTTTCAGTAAGGGCAAAAATCAGTCTCTCTCTGCCTTCTTTCTTTCTCTGTCTAGAAGACTTACTAGTAGCTCCCTCCCACCAGTTCCCTTTTCATAAACCATTGAGGAGCCCAGAAGAACAAAAGGAGATTATTATTCCAAAATCTTTCTGTTCACATTTCATCAGCTCTCTGTCTTTCAGAATTTGTCTCTCTAGCCTCAAGAGTTCCTGAGCGTCCCCAAGGAACTATGGGATGTGAACATCACCTCTAAGGATTGGAAACACCTGTAAAACTCTGTTTCCAGCCTTGTCAGAGGAAAAATGAAGACAGCATTCATGTCCACAGTACCTCGTGAATTTGGCTGCCATTACTCTTTTTCTTTATCCCCCCAAAATTCAGGACCTACTTTACCTCAGCTGCAGGCATTCTTTCTTTCTTTCGGGGGGATGTCCCCTTCTCTCTCTTCCCTCTTTATCAAGTCTCTTTCCTCTCTCACTCCCTCTCTTGTTCAAAAATAAAATAAACTTATACTTTTATATCATACCCTTTGTCTAGAGATTTCTCTAGACTACATGGAGCGCCTACAGGGCTTCCACCTTAACAGCTATATTTAAACTCTCTTCATTGAGGCTGACTTGGAATAGTTTAGACAAAATAAATGAAGGCTCTTCAGCATCAGGCCATTAAAACATCTCAGAGCAGAAGGCAGAGAGATGGGCCTTCATGAATTAACCTCGGTAATATCTGCTGCAACACTTTCTAATGCTGGCTAAAGTGCATTCTTGTATATTTAAACTTAAGCCATCTGCCAATCTTAATGCTTATTCCTGAGGGAAGAAGACTTCCAGAGCTATTTCTCACTTAATTTGCAAGGACATCCTGTTTAGGTACTTATCAAAAGAACAGGGAGATTGATGCCAAATACCACAAACTCTAGTTTAGAAAATTCAACGCGTTAGGCTGATGTAATAATCTCCACTTAAGAGAAACGTAGCTTACTTCCTGTATATGTGGTACATACTCAGAGAGTATGGCTGTTAGGCCAAAATGCTTTTAGAAAAATAACAGTCCTTTGCTCTACATGCACTAAGGGATGTCTAGGATGGTTACTAAATATTCTAGTGCACCAGAGCCACGATTCTTTATGTTTCTAGATTATGAGATTAAAAGCAAACATCTACTACTTTTGGAAAAGAAATTATCTAAACTAAATGAAGCCAGAAAAGCAGCCTGCTAGATGCAGTCCGAGAAGCTAAGCCGAATCGGTACCGCTGACCCAGTCTGCTCAGCCTTCCCACACACCTCCATGTAATCACAGGTTTCTCTGTGATTAGGAGGATGTTTGTCTCAGGAACTTGAGGAGGTAGTCACAGTAAAGGTTATTTTGTTGACATGATGTTTTCTTTAATGATTCTCTTAGATATCTTGTTAAGGTGAAATTTACTTTTCTGTGGTTTAAACATTTTGCATTGTTAGAATGAAGACTACTTTTGATGTTACTTCAGATAAAGTTAAGATTTTTCAGGTCTGTTCATTGTATTACAATGGTAACTGGGCAGAACAGTATTTGTGAGACTAGTCTCACTGTTCTGCTGAGTTGCTGGCCTTCTGATAATAAAGCTCACCGGCCCTAAAACCCATCTCTGCATATTGGTTGGACAGTGACAGAGGGCCAGACCATCTCCATCCAATAACATAAGTTTTTTTTAATTATATTTGAGGAGTAACAAAAGAAAAAAGGGAAATAAGATATCTTTCTTTTTCAGTGTTCTACAACACTTCTTGTCCACAATAAATATTTATTGTACTCTGTGTGATTAATTTCTCAAAATAACATTTAGAAAAGAACCTAATTCTCAGTATTCCTGTTATGAAACACCACATAACACAAATGTAAAAACATATTGATTTTGCAAAACTTTTCATTTGAGTAATAAAAAGATTAGAATGTCTTTTTTATTACAGTGTGACAATAAATTATAAATTAAGTGTAGAATTTATTTTAGATCAACAACCATATAATACACTATTCTTTCTCTGTGTGCTATACATACAAAAGAATTTGTATGGACTACGTAAATGAAAATCAAAGTTAAATAACATTTCGAAAACACATCTGACCAGAGTGGCTAAATTTCACCACTCATTCTAGTCACACTGCATAAGCAAGGCAACCAGTTAATTTTGTTTTGTTTTGCTCTGTTTTTTACATTAATTGTGTAATTCGAGCTACTGCTTTGGGACACTGAACAAGCCTCCCAGGGACATTCCATCATGTTGCATTCAGCATGGACAGAATGCGTGGTTACTTAAGTGATGTGATTTCCAGGCTTCTTGTTCAAGGCAAATATTCCTACTAAACACTATACTCTTAGAACTTATTTCTTTAGTGCCTAAATTCTTAAAGACTTTGTGAACTCTACAATCTCCCAACTTACCAATCATTTAAAGAAACATTTTTAAGCAAGAATACTACCACTCTGGTCACTAAAGAAATTAAGGCTCAGAGAATCCCTGCATTAAATAAATAGATAAAAGTAAAACTATGTTGTGAAGCTTCTGATTTCCAGTCCAGGGGCCTTTTCTTGTCATATCTTTAACAATTAACACAGTAATGATTTGATTTTGCTTCCTAATAAAGGAGATTGATTAGAATGGAAGACCCCAGTCAGGATGTAATTACTTGACTGAATTTGCCTCACTCAAAACAAGAGAGAGAAATTCAGAAGTATATCTTAAAACACACAGTAAGTCCAGTAACTTCTGTCTAAAAGATAATCACAGATGTAAAATAAATCTAAAAAATGGTGTCAATTTCAAATGGATTACTGGTCAGACACCAAAAAGTTAGGGTGCTAAATTGGCAAACCTAGTGTCAGATTGGGGATAATTTCAGAGCTAGCAATAAATTGCTTACTGTCTCTAGTCTATTTTCAATGGATACAGACCTGATATACCAAAGGTATCCTATGTATTACATTTAGATATGGAGAATAACAGCCAGATTGCAGATGACGGGCACATGTGGGTATGAAAATAGATTTAAGATGGGTTAATGAAAGAAATAGAGATGATACCCAAGAAAATTTTTCATTTTTTCAAAGATGTCCATATATATTATAGAAAATTACCTTGAAATCTTTTAAAAATCTGCCAATATTTCATATCTATGTATGTCATTTCACTTAACCTTTGCATTTCATTAAACTAGAAGAGTTATATTGGAAAATGTTTTCTGTACGATGTTAACTTGCTACTATTTGAACTATGGGATATTGAACTTGTTACATTTCAGTAAGGAAAATCACAAGGTAGTTTGATTTTCTGTGGATTGCCTGATAAATATTGAATTCTTGGAAGAAAATTAATTCAGATTTCAGTAAAAGATGACTACTAAGAATTAAGCTGACTTAGACTGACATTCAGGCACATAAATATCGCCTTTTTGAAGAACTAGTGTTTTTACCAAAAAGTTGGAATATCACTAATTCTTCCTTAGGATTTTCCAAATGTGAACAGCTGGAAATCTTTTCTGGATGCAATTGACTTCATTTTAACTGATGAGGGCAATGTCCTAAGTAGCTCTTCAGGGAGACTCTGGAGCCATTGCCAATGTTTGTCTTTTTGCTTTTGAATGTATTAGATATTCCATGGAATTTCATTAACACTGGGAATAAAATACATAGGAAATACCTTGTATTACTCTTATACTTTGCTCTCCTTTTTTTTCTCTTTAACAATTCAAAATAACAGCACACATTTCTAATGGATAGAAATGGATATTGGGCCTGAACTAATCATAATAACTTCAACTCTCAAAGGGTATATTTTTTAACTGTAGTGATATAAAATTTATCAGTTTTCTAATTCTGATACTCTTTGAAAGTAATAAGAAATTAAATAATATACGTTTTGTATAATAATTGCCTAATTATGGAAAAATTAAAAGTGATTACTAGGGCTTGGCACCTGTACCACAGTGGTCATGGCGCCAGCCACATGCACCATGGCAGGCAGGTTCGAATCCGGCCCAGTCCAGCCAGACAACAATGAGAACTACAACCAAAAAATAGCCAGGCATTGTGACGAGCACCTGTAGCCCCAGCTACTTAGGCGGCTAAGGCAAGGGAATCACTTAAACCCAAGAGTTTGAGTTTGCTGTCAGCTGTGACAGTACAGCACTCTACCAAGGGCAACATAGTGAGACACTGTCTCAAAAAAAAAAAAAAATAGTGATTACTAGTAATATGGGCCAATGATAAATTCCCTTATGTTTAATGCAGAGTTCAAATTTCTTCTGGCTAAGATTTAGTAATCTTATTATCTTATGAAACCATGATGAGGCTGAAAATTTCAAGTAAAAGGCTAGAATTATAATTCTAGAATAGAAATATATTACTTATATTTAATATTTTAGACTCTATGATTATATTTTTCTCGTATGTATTTTTCCTTTTGTCTAATTTGACCTCTACCATTTTTTGGTAAAGAAATGGCTATTGGACTTGTGATTTTTGTCATTCTATCATTTGATGTATTAATGTTTGATGTCATCTTTATTTTTACCATAATTTAAGATCACTGTGATGTGCTTTTCTGGTATCATCTCCACTGAATACTTAGTTCACATATTTTTAATGCTTCTTGCTTAATTCAGGAACATTTATAGCTATAAGTGGAGGTATGAGAATATTCTGAAGGCATTTCAATATGTGACATAAATATCTGATTATTTTATAATTGATATGACATAACTCCTATTTGCCTCATTTGCAGTATCTATGTTTATAATTTTCTGTGCTTAATTATAAACATACACCAATAATTATTTTCTAAATAGTCTGATTATAATCTGGATTTCCTCTTCACTGTGAGAATTATTTGAGGGTGTGTGAAAACTTCTAACAGGTTTAACTGTGATAAATAATTTCAACAATTCAAATTTTATAATATAGACATAAAATACAGTTAGTATAAATAACTGTAATTAGGCTCAAAATACAGTTAGTATCACTGTTGCCTTATGAATTTATAACAGCATTCTTTTATGTCATGATGTGTTTATTTTTTAATGCTCTCTAGGCCCTTGTAAAGGCTATGTGCTTATTCTGCAAGGCAGAAAGTTTGATACACATTGATTGAAATATATTTATATAATTCAGATATATATTTAGTTATTGATAATATTATGCAACTCTCA
The DNA here is from genome assembly GCA_963573935.1 of Arctocebus calabarensis. Classification (NCBI taxonomy): domain Eukaryota; kingdom Metazoa; phylum Chordata; class Mammalia; order Primates; family Lorisidae; genus Arctocebus; species Arctocebus calabarensis. Next base: position 20,481 of record CAUYON010025761.1, on the reverse strand, counting down.
ATTGTTTTGTTAAGTTTGTTAATTCCATAATTAACAATGTCTACATTTGTTTACTATATCCAAATAAAAAATGAGTGCTAACCTCCTTGGGACTAGGGAACATTGCAATGCATCAACTTCTACTATCTTAACCCTTTTCTTTTGTGTTTATTGTAATTTTCCATGCTATAATAATACAGATTGTATGTCCTTCACTTAATTCCTCTCAATTGTGTTACCTTACAGACTTCATTGCACTTTCCCAAACAGGATATGAAAATTTATACAGTCAAGACACAGACCATTTGAATCGATATGTGCTGTCCTGCCACAGCCACAAACACTCCCTTCCCAACACCACATTTTACTAACCCCTGGCAACTAATAAAGTTGTTTCTAACTCTATGATTTTTTCATCTTGAAAATGTACATGATGGGACCTTTTGGAGTTGGCTTTTCTCACTCAACATAGTTCTTCATAGATTTATCCAGGCTATTGAATGTATCAATAATATGTTTCTTTTTTACTGATAATTTATATCTCATGATATGCTTCTACTGCAGTTGTTTCTTAAATTTTTCCCCCAGTTTTCAGCTATTATGAATATGTCTACCTCCTATGCTTGTGTACAAGTTTTTATGTACATTAAGTTTTCATTTTTCTGAGAGAAATGTCTAAAAGAAGTACTATTGTGCAATACAATGAATGGTCACTGAACGTTTAGTTTTTCAAGAAACAGTCAATGTTTACTTTCCATTTTTCTATCTAGATATCTCCAGGTCATTATTTTTTTTTTTGATTGAGTTCATGTGTCTCATGTTTTACTAAGTGTTTCTGACTCCACTCTTCTGACTTTGTGAGTGGAGGTCTCAGGGAGAACTTACCTTCCCCCTTGCCCTTTCTTGCATTTTCCAACCCCCCACTGTGTCATTTATCATTCTAGATTGTAAGTATTTCTATTTATCACATACTGTGGCTTTTTAAAAGCAGAGACTATGTCTCTTTTATCTTCTAGCTTCAGTCTCATGTGGCTTGAGAAATAGTGCTAATAAAAGTATATTTAATGAATAGAGACTTAAAATAATTACTTTTTTGTGTTGAAAATAACCACAGGGCCAGACATTTTAAAAATTATCTAAAGTGATCTGATATGTTACTAATTTGATTTTATTTGTAGGTTTGCCATGTTCCTCACAAAGATTAAATATTACAAGTAAAAAATGTCATTATATAATGAGCATGATCAGTGTGAGTGTACAGGAATTTTGCTTCATCGACAAGTAGACAGAATGAGCCCTTGAACCTTGTGAAATCTATTACAACCTCTTTCAGTCAGTTGCTTCCTCTAATTTCTATCTTTATCATTTAGTTCACACCTGTAGCTCTTTTTATAAATAATACAATAGTTCTCAGAAATTGTCTCCCCACCTCTCACTTCGATTCCTTTCTATATTCAAAGACAAATGAAATAAAATGGGAAGCATGAGGTCCTGGCCTGCGGCTGGGGCTCTGCCTCCCAGCCTGTTAAAACGGTTACCAGGAGCTGCAACACCTTATGAGAAATACAGCTCTTCTCTCCAAAATATAAATATATAAAACAAAATTGTTACTTAAATAAAATTTAAGAAAAAACTAACAAAAATGTTATCAAAAATGTTTGCTAGTTCATACTTTTCCTAAATTAAATATAAATTCTCAATCCCTTATTTATAATTTCAAAATTACCAATGGCAGTGAAAAGAGAAAAAAATTATATGTGCCTGTTCAAAACAGACTAATGAGAAGCTACGCCTGAGCTACGTAGCATGTGATTACTAATCGTTTCTGTCACACTTAGAATGAGTGTCTGTAGTTTTGTTGCAGACAGAGGAATATATTCATCCTTTCTGTGCTGCCTCTAAGTTCACAAGTATGTCATAAGATTAATATACTACGTATGTACAACAACAAAAAGTAGAATAATAAAAGAATGACAGGAAAAAGGAATGAGGAAAGGAAAGAAAATCAAAGGAAAGAAAAAAATTAAAAAGTCACCCAACCTTAGGATAAAATGTTGAAGACTTGCCCTGCCCCCACTGTCTAGCCATGAAAGCCGCCGTCTGTGCGTTCTCTAACTCTTGTTACACTTCTCACAGTGTCTTAACGTCATTAAGGTTCACCTGAACAGGAGAGTGCAACTGAAATTGTTATATTTAAAGTGATTTAATTTCAAATTTTCTATAGTAATCCTAATAGTCAAACATGTTTGTCATTTGAGAGGTCACCATTTCGCATAAACCCTACCTTTCCGAATATTTATGTATTATTTGCCATTTCCATATCAAATCTGAAAGCCCCATGGAGTTCTCTTTTATTTTTCTGGAATTTTTTTGTCTGTCTTTCATACACTCTTTTCTCTCATGTTTCTCTATTGAATACAGCTGCAACATCTGTATTCAAATACTATGATGTAGTTTTCCATGACCATCATCACTGTAATATAGTGGAAAGTATATCATTTTGTCCTATTAAAATGACCATGATGCTGAATCTTCTAAGAGCCAAAAATTTTCTGTGGATATTTAAAGTCATGTAATATAAACATGATATCTGAGTTGCTTACTTCACAAAGGAGGAATCAAAGATAAAATATGTGGTAAAACATTTTAAATTTAACCACTAAACATTTTAAAAGAAGGCATTATTATTATTAGTTAATACTATTCTCCTTAAATCTCATAAAAATTGTTACACTTAGGTATTTTTATTTTATTTGAAGTCAAGAAGTATAAATCATATACTGTTATATGTTCAAAAATGTAACCATAGAAACTACTGAAATAAATTCTATCAGACATTATACAAGAAAGTAAGTATACGTCTGTCTAGTAAGAGAATAAATAAAGTAACAAACAAAGGTCCAATGTTTATGTTCACAGTGTTTTCATCTAGACTGAGGATCAACAAAGCTGTCTATGAAAGTGCAAGTCATAAAGGGGCCAGAAAATAAATATATTAGAATTTTCAGGCATGTAATCTCTGTAGCAAACTCCAAAGTCTGCCTTGGTAACATTAAAAAATCCCAACACAATACCTAAAGGAATGCTCATTCCTCTGTTCTAATAAAATTTTATGGAAACCGAAATTTCAATTTCATATGATTTTCATGTTTTGCAAAATATCATTTTCCCTTTTGTTGATTCATTTCAAAATGAAAGTGACAGCCTTAGCTCGTAAACCATGCAAAAACAGGTGTAGATTGAATTTGGACCATAAACCATATTACTGATGCTTGATCATTCACAAAGTGACCCCTGACTTTTGACAGATTTAATAGTTTAAGATATGAGATTGATTAATTATAATTAGCATATTTTCTACTGCTTGTTTAAAATGAACATAGAAATTATCCATTTATGAATAGTAGGGAACATTTCTTGGCATGTGGAGCTGAATAGAGAAAGAAATATAATTACCAAGAGAAATTCTTGATTTTATTTGTGAAAAAGGTTTATGGGACAATCATTAGAAAGACGTTGTAGATAATTTGGAATATACACTGCTCTTTGGGTAAAATAGAGAATTACAACCCTTTGAAAGTGTAGCCTAATCTTGTTGCAGTTACTAGAATTCTTTTATTCTTTTTTTTGAGACAGAGTCTCACTATGTCTCCTTGGTAGAGTGCTGTGGCGTCACAGCTCACAGCAACCTCCAACTCTTTGGCTTAAGCAATACTTTTGTCAGCCTCCCAAGTAGCTGAGACTACAGAGTCCCGCCACAACACCCGGCTATTTGGGGGTTGTAGTTGTCATTGTTGTTTGGCAGGGCCACCCAGGGCCCTGGGCTGGATTTGAACCCTCCAGCTCCAGTGTATGTGGTGGGCGCCCGAACCCAGTTACTAGAATTCTAAAAGGCGCCGAGCCCAGTTACTAGAATTCTTAAGTAAAGTTTTCCCCTTAAAACAGCATGAAAAATAAACAAAATTTTGTTTTGCTTTATTTTACTTTGCTTCTATCAGAAATACAACAAAAAGAAAGTTAAAGGCTGGCTATACTTGGGAAACCAATTCTTCACATCAAATAATCAGAAATTAAATGTCGGGAAAGCATCTCTTCCGATATTGTATTTCTTCAGTCTTCATCCGCCTACCCAAGTAAGTAGTCTCCATATGCATAAATGGGACACAAGTTGAAGGAGTGAGTTTCAGCAACTTCATAGCTAATTGTAACATTCCACTGTTAACACTGTATTTTACTCAGTGACAATAGAGACACTTAAATAAAACTAAAATAAGTCGTATTTATTAGTTTGTTAAAAGTTTTGCTAAATAGAAATAGCTTATTAAGTTTCAAAATATATATTTTGGAGATGTATTTATTTTAAGAAATGATTATCCTTTTCCCTAACATTTTCATAGTTTATTTAAATGCTGTAATTTTTTGTCACACTTTTATAATTTAATATTTTTTCAAAGATAATGATATCATCAAAAAGGTTATTTCCTATTCTTTATGATTTTGTATGAGGGATATAATGATAGCAGGGAAGTCATCCAGAGTTAAGGGAAGCTGATAACTGATTAGGAAACAATGGAGGAACAACTAAGCGAGTTGTTTTAAATGACAGATTTATTTATGCCTTAAATCACCTGGTAACTTTGAAGCTACATCGCTTGTTAGCTGTTCTATGATTAGGAACAACCAAATAAACCAAAAATCTCTACTCTTATATAAGTTCCACTTGCTTGGTTATTAATCATCATGTCAATTTTTTAAAGAATTTCTTCAATGAATAAATAAATAACTATAATTTTTCTTACTTTCTTATATTTATATTTTCCATTAAATCTTTTTAGGCTCAAAATATGACTTTGCCCAGAAATGTTCAAAGCAACATTAGAAATAATCTGTTTATTGATGCCAAACTGAAATTAAATATTATGTAAAATTTACAGTAGCTTCTTGTTTGTCCTTTACTTATAGATCTGTTAAATCTTGATAAACTCAAAGAGTAAGATTGCTATTGTCCTGGCAGTTCTAGACATCCCGAAGTTTGTTCCTATCAATTGGCCCTTCATACCTCTCCCTAGAGGCTGGATGTTTGCAGTTGCTGGCAGTTGTTGTTTAAGACACTGTTAATAGTTAATAGACTGGCAGCACACATTGAAAGAGTGGGGCTCAGAGTCTGGGAAAGGTCCTAGCACTGAATGCCCTGGGTGCTACTGGGTAATTGGTTTATTACATACAAGATTAGAAAATCAGTACCAAATACACTCTATCTAGCCCACTTCTCAAGAGTCATCAGGAATGATAAATGATTATATTTTTGAGAAAAATAGAAAAAAATTATAAATGGCCCCTCTTTCTGTACTAATCCAACTATAGAAATACTCAGCAACATTCAGCACAATGTTCTTTTTTTTTTTTTTAATAGTCCTCTGGAATTTGTATACATGTAAAATCTAATTTTAAAAACAAGTAAATATTATAAAAGCACAGCATTAATTTATTTTCAGACTGTTTTTCATAAAGTATACAGAGAAACACAGATCATCAAATTAAATGGATCATTTATTGACATATGGTAACTTCAAACATACTCTTCAAACAGTAAAAAAAAATCACTGTCTTTGGAAAATGTGTTAAAAATATAATTAAAACAGAAAAATATTTTAGTTCTTCTCCAAAGCAAAATTAGATTTACTTTGGGAAGGGAGTTCAGAGAGGAATCTTTTATTTCTAGAAGTGCTGATGAAATTCTTTAGCTATCTTTTTATTAGTTTTGACAAGAAATAAAAGCATTAGTTACAACTTGACCTTTCTTTTTATTTCAGTCTTACAAGAAAAAAATAAAGTTTTCAGGAAGAAAGTAGCTCTGCTTAAAACATTAATATAGTTTTAATGTTTACTACATGTTGCTATACTATATTAATTGCTAAAATCAGTGGTCACCTCTAAAATTGAATATTAAACACACTAGGAAAAACTTGATTTTTAAAAATGAAGATTATAAAATGTAATTGAAGATTTTTATTCTCAAAGATAAAACATCTGGCATACAATTATAACTGATGTTCTTAGTAGAACTCATCTTGTCTACAACAACGTGTTCCCCATTTATGATTGATTTGTAAATGTCATAGTGTAAGTTCCCCCTGGATACACACTACAAATTAAAGGAAACACATCAGCCTCATCTTACCTTACATTTAGGGAAACATTTCACATAAGGTATATATATTTTAAATAATGATAACTAAAATGAAACACCTGGGTGTCATATGCTAACGTAAGCCTTTTGATGAAAAAGAATTCACATAGCCAAATATACCGTTTTATCCCATCTATCTTAACGAGGTTGCTGGATTGATTTTAACTAAAAAGATATTTACTCTCACAACTGAGTACTCTCAACTGCAGTGAGCAAAAGGATACATCTTTTGACTTGTATTTCTAAGGATGATGTTTTTCCCTCTCAGAGAAGGGACTTTTTTAGTAGGACAAGATAAACTTAGATATTTTATTGAAACTATTGCACTCTTTTATATTCAATTATTTATTCTCTACTGGATTCCAAAAATGCAACTACAGATCATCTGTGAAGTTGTTCTATACTAAATGTCCCTGAAAAGTTAAATGATCACATAAATATCAAAAAATAGAACATAAATTGAGGGACAAAGATACTACATTTCCAAGAAAGCAAACATTTAACAAAAGTAGATAGTCATCAGCATCCTTATTTACCTAATATCATAAAAATACTTTCAATTAATAATAACATTAAAATAATTTACATTATTCATTAAATGATTACATGAATAAATGAATTTTTATAAGCTTCAAATCTGAAATGGAGCAAAGTCTGAGTTTTAAGGAACTGTCCTCTTGTATTATTTGATTTATAAATACTACCAAGTTGACTAAGAGGAAAGTGAACACCACAATTAATTATTGCTAAACTGAAAATACATCTGTTGGACTACTTTCACTGGAAAATAGCTTAGCAATTTAGAAGATTCAAATAAACATCAGAAATGGAAAAGGATATATCAAAACTGATACAGAAATATGAAAGAGCATCAGAGACTCTCATGAACAACTCTATGCTCACAAACAAAAAACCTATAAGAAATGGGTACATTTTTGGAAATATGCATTCTCCCAAAGTAGAACCAGAAAGAAAAGGAAATCTGAACAGATCAATAACTTGTACAAAGATTAAATCAGTAATAAAATGTCCAGGAGCAGATGGATTCACCGCTGAATTCTACCTAGTAAAGAAAAACTAATATCAATCCTCCTGAAATTATTACAAAATATAGAAGAAGAGGGAATTCCCCTTATACATTTTTTGAGATTCTTTTATACCAAAACTAGACAAGGACACAACAAAAGAAGCAGTGCAAGAGACTAATACTCTTGTTGAACACAGATGAAAAAATCCTCAACAAAATACTATCAAACCAAATCCAGAAGCACATCAGAAAGATAATATACATTATGATAGGGTTGTAACTCTGGGATGTAGGGATGGCCCGACATACTTATATTAATTAATCTGATTAATCATATAAACAGAATTAAAACAGGAAAACACATGATCATTTCAAGAGATGAAAAAGAATTTGACAAAATGAAACATCCATCCTGTTAAAGGCCCTCAAAAGAGTAGACAAAAAGAAACTTATTTCAAAATTATAGGCCACATATGACTAACCTACAGCCAACATCATACTGAATGAGGAAAAGTTGAAAGTGTTTGCTCTAAGAACTTGAACCAGATGACAAAGTGCCCACTGTGGCTGCTCTTTTTGGAAGTCCCAGCCAGAACAATCAGGCAAGGGAAAGAAACAAAAGTTATTCAAATTGGAAAATAGAAAGTCAAATTATCCTAGTTTACTGATGGTACAATACAACATCTACAAAAACCTACAGACTCCACCAAAACACTCTTAAATTTGACAATTCAATTTAGTACAATTGCAAGATAGAAAATCAACATGCAAAACTCAGTAGCATTTCTATACATCGATCATGAATTATCTGAGAACAAAATCAAGAAATTGATTCTATTCATATTAGCTACAAAAACAAAACAAAAATCATCTAGAATATATATTCTCTGTAAACATACTTGGTTTTATATATATATATAAACGTTTATAAAATATAAATTTCATAATATATAACCAAATATGATATATATAGTTAATATATAATATTAACATATAATATATATAAAACCAAATATGTTTACACAGAAAACTATAAAACTTTGATGAAAGAAATTACAGATGATACCAAAAAAATGGAAAAACATTTCATTCTCATGGATCAGAAGAATTACTATCTTTAAAATGAGTATATTGCCCTAAAAAACCTATAGATGCAATGTAATCCCTATCAAAATACCAACTTCATTTTTCACAGAATTTAAAAAATAAATTTATATAAATCTAAAAAAATGCCTGATTAGACTAAGCAATACTAAGAAAAAGAACAAAGTTGCAGGCATTGTAATGCCCAACTTCAAACAATATTACAAAGCTATATTAACTAAAGCAGCATGGTACTTGTATAATACTAGAGACGTAAATTGATCGAAGAGAACAGTGAACTCAACACACAACCCACAGAGTGGGAGAAACTACTTGCAAACTACTCCTTCAACATAAAAAATAATATCCAAAATATATAAGGAACTCAAGCAGCTTAACAATAACAATTTAAGCTCCAAATAATCCCACTGAGGTGGGCAAAGGACATGAAGACACATTTTACAAAAGAAGACAGAGAAAGAGTCAACAGATATTTGAAAAAATGCTTAACATCACTAATCATCAAAAAATGTAAATTAAAATCTCTGTGATATATCCTGCCTAAGTTGAAATGGCATTACTAAAAAGACAAAAAGTAGCAGATATTTTCAAGGATGTGGAGAAAAGCAAACACTCATACACTATCAGTGGGATTGTAAATCAGAGCAAACCATACAGAAAACAGTGTAGTCTCTCAAACACTAAAACAGAAAAAAATTAGATCAGCAATCTCACTACTGAGTATTTACTCAAGGGTAAAATAAAAATTATTATACCAAAAAGACAAAGGCACCCATTATGTTTATCACAGTACCGTCCACAAGTACGAAAATATGAAATCGACCTTGGTGTCCATCAGTGGATAACTGGGTAAAGAAAATGTGGTGCATATACACAAAGGAACACTATTCTCCCATAAAAAGAATGAGATCATGACTTGCAGCAACTTGGATGGAACTGGAGGTTGTTTTCTTAAGGGAAACAAGCCAGATACAGAAAGGAAAACATCAGGTATTCTTACTCGTGGGTGGGTACAAAATAAGGTATACTCATGGACGTAGACAGTGGGATGATTGACAATGGAAGTTTAGAAGGTTGAGCTGGTGGGAGGAGGGTGGATAATGAAAAGTCATTTACTGGACATAATGTATGTTATTTGTGTGGTGGATACCATAAATCCCCACCTTGACCACTCTGCATGAAACAAAATTGCCCTAAGACCCCACAAATTTCTATAAAGTTATAAAAATGAAAATAACATTGTTCTAGCATTATGGGTCTAGTTGTATTATCATACTTTTCACTAAAACATTTGTGTTGTAGTCTAGATCCATTCTAGAGATAAAAACACATTTTATAGAGGAATATACCAAATTCTTTGATTGTGTGGAGAACTGCAAGAACAAATCAACTTCCAATTACAGCTTAAGCATGATAAAGATAACATAAATAGCATCTCTCATCACTTTGAGTTCAAATTACCATTTGAAAAACTCTTACCTTGGAGAAAATCATATTCATTCATTCATTAGTTTAAAAAACATAATTTCAGTGCCTATTTTTTTGGAGGGAAACTACTGTTTATAGATTTTTAAATTAATTGACTGTGGTCTAAGTATTTCCAATAAAATTGATAATTATTGCATTTAAGAGTTTGGTCAAAATGTTTATAGATACAACACACTTTACTATGAAGAAATTAATAAAAATACTCTCTAATGGACAGGAAACAAAGAGTTTTTTGACATTTACCTCGGTATACAGCCTAATGTTTAGTTATAAGTGCTCTGGAGTCTGAGCACCCATGATTGACACCGTCTTAAACATTAGTGTGTGATCTGAGGAAGATATTGAATCATTCTTAACTTCAATTTCCTTAAGCAGAAAGTAAGATAACAGTGACTGTCTCTTTATATCAATTTAAGGTCTGAATAAAAATAATGCATGTGATGCGGTTGTAAGAGTGTGTGATTTTGATTCAAAGCAACCCTCATGTCTGGTTTAGGCACAGGGCAGCACAGGCTGTTGTGTCACTAGGAGCTCCAGTGACAACTGAGATATGGCACAAATATCATTGCACTTGAAGTCTAAAAAATGTGTTGGAGATTTTTGTTTGTGCACTTACTATGTGATCTTAACTGCCTTTTTCCTCAGTTCACTATTCCTGAACATGTGGGAAATTCTGTACATGCAGAATATCATTATAAAGAATCAAATGGTTTGGTGCATGGAAGAATCTCTAACATTTAGTGCAGCTGGCATTCAATAGGGGGTGGATGAAAAAATGGGGAAAAGTAATATAATCTTGACAGGTGCTGCAACAGATATTGCTGAATTATTCAAGAAGCAATGTTATGTGCATTCCTGGGTTCTCATCAGTATCTTCTACACACACTAATCCCTTTTGCATTGTCTTCTGACCCATTTTCATTACTCACACTCGTCCTTGCCAAGCTCAACATCGTTTGTGCTGATTCCAGCACAGTAGTCTTGACGAGTGTTAACCACTTTATCAGAAATTACTCTAAACATAGTGTAAGGTGCACAATTTTCCTAAAAAGTGTTGGGCTTCAATTGTCCATCAAATGGAGAAGTTGCCTTTTCTACAATATCCTGCTGATCTTCATCCAATCAGTTCACAGGAACCACCCTGGATTACCTTACCCATAGTCTTGTTATGCAAAATTGTCTCATTATTCTTCTTTGTAAGTGATTTGATGAAGGTAGAGATAGATAAATATCTACTATTCTGGCATACTTAAACTGCTAATGACCACACAGTACGTGTGACCTTAGTTACACGCTTTAACTAATGTGAGACTTCTTGACCGCTTCCTTATTTTATTTTAAGATCATTAAAGTTGGGAGGTTGGGAGAGGAGACAGGATAAGTTGCAACATTCTTTCCTATTAATATTTTAAATTCTTCATTTAAAGCAGCAGTCTTTTATGGGATCTTATAAACTTTTAAAATAGATTTTCCTCATGTAAATTTGAGAAACCAAAATGTACATATCTGCTTTTATTGTAAGGAATCTTATAAAGTATAAAATCTGTGTAGCAGTTTGAAAATACATAATACAATACAAGCCGTTTGTCTTTAATACAAAGACATTGTAAAACAAAGACATTGCTTGTAGAAAAAATATGTTGTCTGACATATTGGTGATTATAGCTGCTTTAAATGAACAGTATGAAGTGTATCCTGTGCAATATTTCTTAATTTAGTCAAAGAATTACAATATTTAGTCTGTCCTTATGTTCTGAACTGTTCATTTCCTGGTAATTTGCTGGAGGTAGAAGCCCAAGGCTTTCAGTTCTCCTGTCCTTATCATACATCTGCTGGTTATTGTTATTTATTTATTTCTTGATGACCGCAAGGTGACTTACTATAGTTGATTTTCCAAAAGACATTAGCAGCATTTTAAATGCATTCAGTGTTGTTTTGAGAATTTTTAAATAACTTGGAAGCAATCAAATGTGGACTGCACACATTTAACTGTAAGTTAATGTAAACTTCTTTTGGAAAAAATAAAGGAGTAGTTGGCCACAATCTATGCTTTTCTTTGATTTAAACTTTTTAAATGAAAGATGTATTTTCTTACTGCATTTGGATATAATTCATCCCCTGCTATATACTTTCCAAAGGATGTCACTTAAATGTTTATATCAGTATGCAATATATCAAGCATTCATCATATATTTCAGTATGTAAACTTTGATTTATGAAAAGGAAATAATACTTGTAGATTTTTTTTCAATATGGTGAGTTCATTCAAAATCTAGTTAAAAATCTCATAATTTTAGTTACATTCAAAATTTTACATGCACTTTTTTACTGTGAAGCGCACAGTGCATGAAAGAGTGGGGAGAAGCAATACGGTCTTGACAGGTGCTTCACTTGTCATAAACTGTGCATTGGAAAGAGTCCTTGGCACTCTGTTGATCAGGTTTCTTTTCAGGATGTATAATTGTCTCAAGCCTCTTGAAGAAGTAAGGCGTTTATCTAAGGGTGCAAGAAACAGTCTAGGTGAGTGTCCACAAATGACTACTAAATCATCCAAGAATCTATGGCCTTTTCTCTTGTTGAGATTAGGACAAGGTGTTGGAAGCTATCCCTTTACTTACCAGTTCCAGAACCTCCTGGCCACTGCTATAATCAAGAGTCTCATAAAGGCAGAAAATCATCATGAGTAGCAACAATAGTAACTCTTCTTACCAATTCCCCCCCGCTTCTCTTCAGTCACCACGTCCAGATCTACATCTTGTCTCCCACAAAGCAACACCTTAATACTAGACTCCTGCTAACACACGTACAGCCAGAGAAAAATCAAATGTCTTCCAGATAATATGCACAAGTCAAAGTTTCACCAGCAACTGAAGTATGCCCTTTTCCTCACTTCTGTTTGCCAAAAATTGAGCAAGGACATCTAGGTTAGCCAAACACGCACCTTATCCAGAATTTCAGGGGTGACTGAGAAATGTGTTTTTAGCTTTGCAACCTTTGCAGGAGTGAATAAGGAAGGAAAGCATTTGGAAGAAAAGTAGAAAGCCTATCTCCTGTATTTTACAAGTTTTTACATACTTGTAAAAACACTATGAGTAAAATTTTTCCATTTCGTGTATAGGAAATTAAAACTTAATGGATTTAAATAATTTGCACACAACCAAACCATTATAATTTATGCTACATTCTCTAATTTTATCTCCACCTGATTTTTTTTTTATAATAACTGATATTTTTCCCTTCTCTATCCTAAATGGATAACTTTCAAGAGATTCTGGAAATAATAACTGAGACACCTATTATCTTGATTTACTACATATGCAATAATGATTATAACCCAATTTTTCATCAGTTTTTAAATCATCTTTATATCTAGCTTCTTTAAAAGATAAAAATTAGAGAATCTTTATTAAAATGTGTTGATAAGTAAAGAAACGTGACATTTATTTTTATTATAAATGCATATGTAAGATATTTTATAGTTATATTTATGAAACAATAAAATCATTGGTTTTGCTTTATTTTGGAACCCTATTTTTTTCCTAATAGAATGAGGATAAAAAATAAACAACATATTCACAATGGTAGCAATTAGGAAGAGAAAAAAATATAAGAATCTGAAGAGATTAATTTTCCACAAGAAAATAGGAAGGATTCATTACTAGGAAGCTAGGAAGATACTTTAAGACATGATAATTTCATTGAATACATTCTAAGAAAAATGACGTTTTCTATTTCCTCCTAGTAGATGAACATTAACAAAGGAGCAGATCTTTTATTTGCTTACACAATTTTATCCTTTATTTATTGGAATTTGGGAGTTTTTTTGTTACTCAGGCCTAAAAGAGGAGGCTGGAACCCCGCCCTACTAGCATGCTAACCATTGAGCTAGGAAGCTAACTTATCCTTTATTTATGATATTTGTCTTTAATAAGGTGAGGTTTTTGATAAAGAGAAAATTCAGTAAGTTTGGCTTCAAGTACTACAAAGTCCACTGTCCTTCAAAGCGTCTCTCCAAAGTGCTTAGTGAAGATATCCAAAATTAGGTATACAATTATGGAGACTAAGTTAGCACTGAAATCACTCTAATTCCTCTTCCTTCCTTTGTACTAGTCCACTACCTTTATCGAGGGTAGTCCAATTCCTACTTCAAAACTAATGTTATGAATGACTATATTTGCTTTAAATTATTGACTTTCAAAATTGAAAGTATAAGCGAGGGTGTCTTATTTATTTTCACCAATACCAGCTAAGCAAATTAATTTTTTTAAAAGGGAAAAAATATAAGTATAATAGAATAGCAATATATGTCTATAAATGTATTATAATAGTTTCATTATTTGCTGTAAGATATAATTTTATCATTGGTTGGCATTAAATACTTTCCCTAAAGGTAGATACTAGCATACTTCATGATATCCTGGCACATTTTAAGATGTCTCTTTAACAAACTATTCCATCTTCCCTATGAGAATGATTTTCTTAAATGTAATAGGTCTTTTATGCCACAATTTGCCTTAACCTTTTCTTCTTTCAGTGTTTGTTACAAAAGAGATATTTCTCCCCATATGTAAAATTTCAAGTATTATGGAGTAAGTGTAATGTTGATGAGGAAACTCTCCACCAGTAAGATTAAAATAATAATTTTCACAGTAGCCATGCTGCTTTTAAGGAACAATATTGGACAAGATTTTTGTGGTAGATCTTTGATATTTGGATGTTGCATACTTTATTCCATCCTGTTCAAATAGCAGGTGAATTTTCTTTGGTTTAATCCATTCCTCCATCCGTGTGGAATGGTAAATCTTTCCACTATGGATCCCAAAGGCCTGATGGATATTTTCTCTCCCTTCGATAACTAGGCTCAGCCTACTGCATGTTATCTTGGGTCTTTGAATGTTGAGCAGTTGGCATACTAACTAATGTTTAAATTTCCATTCATAAGAATAGAGCCCTAACAAGGATGGTCCTGCTATCACACAATTCTGAATGCCCCATTGTTCTCTTCAGTTAGTCTTTGTTCTTGCCAATTTTCAAACCTAATTTTATAAACTCCAATACCCTCCTTTCCTTTTCTTTTTTTCACAACATGAACAAGAGTCAGTTTCATACCGTAAATCACTGGTTCTCAACCTTCCTAATGCTGTGATGTATTTTCATTGTTACAGAGGGGTTGTGACCCACAGGTTGAGAATGGCTGCCCTAAATGAATCAGCAGTGGTTGTGAAAGAACAGGATACAGGCAACAGATGATAAGGGAAATGTGCAGCATTTGGAATTGTCTCTTCAAGTGAAAGAAAGTATGTTGTATTGTTTCGTTAAAATGAAAAATAAATGCACAAATTGTAAATGTATTACTTACTGTAGCCACAGGTATTTGATGACACCATAGAAAGTTATAAAGAATATTAGAAATTAAAGGACCATAATAGATCATAGCAACTTACAGAAGAAAGAGGGGAATAACTGAAAGCAAAGGCAGATAGACCCTTAAGGGCACAGATAGAAAGTCAGCGAACATGCTGAAAAGGTTTCTCAACCCTGGTGATACAGAGCTGAAATTGATGAAAACAAAGGAAATCTGATTATTATCACAATATGAGGGTTACTGTATCATAACATCAGGTAAATATACAGCCTACTAAGTTGCTGCCTTGACTGATAAAGTGTGAATTAATTGAAATAAGGACATATTAGAAGTTCAAAAGAATAAGAGTAACACAGCTTATTGGCCATTTGTGAGTATCTACGGCTAAGTCTCTGTAAGGTGCACAAGAGGTGGAAAGTATTAGAAGGTGGTTTGGGAGAAAGAATGTGATCATAGTACCCTGCAAACCTTGTAAGCAATAGCAAATATTTTAACTGACTCTGAATAAGATGGTTTTGATCAGCCAAATGATTATTTACTTTATAATGCAATCCCTCTGGCCATTCTACTGTAATACATTGAAAACGGGAAAGACTGGAAGTGGGAAGATCAGTGAAGGGATTCGTGAAGGAGATAATCGTCATTTGAATCCATTTAATAGCAATAGAAGTAGTGAAAAATTGTTATGTAATAATATATTTTAGAAGCAAAGTCAGATGGTAAGGACTTGACGAGCATGAAATTTGAGTAAAAGTAACTAAGTATGATCCCAATGTTCTTGGCTTGTGCAATAAAAAAAATGCAATAATCATTAGCTAGGAGTGGGGAACCCTACTTGAGGAGCCTCTTCTGCTGATGGGTATGTGGAACTATGGGGTTATACATCAGGTTTGTTGACATTCATGTGAACATGGAAAGTAGGCAGAAGGTTAAAAACGTAAACATAAATATAAATCTCACTAGCATATAGATCACATAACACTAATAGTGGAACTTTTTGAGACAAGGTTATCACAACAATATAAACTCAACACTAAATCATCTTATACCCAGGAATATCTTCATCTGCATGAAACAGAAACTCTCTACTGCAGTCAGAATCCAACTGATGTATTTCAAATATCAAGAAGTCAGTGGGTAGGGTATTGTAGCACAGAGGTTGGTTCTTGAGGATATTTGAAGAATTAAACTTTTGACTCACAAGTTATTTTTACCATGTGACTTTTGTCCTTTGGTTCAAAGATGCTCAACCCCCTTGCAACCTCATACTGAATGCCAAGCAAGAAAGGATCAAGACATATAGATCCAAATTGAAAAAAGCAAAGCTTGCTGAGAAATATTTGCCAGCCTTTGATAAATATCATTCATTAAATATAAGATTTGGTCATTTGTAGTTATAAGAAAGGCTATAAAGATTCAATAGTTTAGCCGAAATTCACATATTGAACAACTAGCAATATTGCCAAAAAGACGCAGTGAATTTTAACAGTGCAGAAGAGAGAGTCATGATCTCCTGAGAGTGGGAATCAGAATCCTCTGAAATGTTTTCTCTTATTAAGTACAACATGAACACACTCATTACCAACTGAATTATTATTCTAGATGGAACATTTTCTTTTTGAAACAATACTTATTCCAGAGGCATTAAAAAAAAGCATATGCCTTGTTGCAGCCAGTATAGCCTATGGCTAGGAGGAGTGAGAGTTACAAGAAATACCTGTGTAGCTCAATAATAGAACACCTGGGTGGAAAGGGCATGGAGAGGGATTTAGCTCTCCTAACAAGCATGAGAGCTCGAGAGATGAGCGCAATGGTGAATTGGCAGTCTCTACACCTGTGGTGTTGAGCGGCAGGAGATCAGCCTTATATTAGGCTGGAGGAGCAGGCAGTCAAGGAGCATGTGCATTCTATCACAGACCCACTTACTCTGACTCTGTCTCCTCTCCTGCCTGCAGAACGCCAGCACGGTGTCTCTCTGCTGAAGATTGCTAAACTCTGCTAAAGATTAAGATCCATTTTCTAAGAAGACTGCTTTACTCTCTCTAAGACTACTCTCTCTCTCCAGCTAAAGCAGATAGTCCTCAGGCACCTAAGAGAAACTGAACTTGAGCAAGGTAATTTAGCAGTCCACAACCGGAACCTAGTTAAGCTGGGCCCTGGCAAGAAGTGTCAGAAGTGATGTGTGACAATGCATTAAAAGCATTAGATCTCAATATTTTAGGCTAATACAATATTATTGCATTACATAGAGCAAGTTGTGAATTTTAGACCAATATGTGCTCATAGTAACCAATTTCTCCCTGTTGTGAAGTAGCATTTTTTTCTCCATCTTTTTGTTCTTGCTGGAAGTACACTCTCACCCTGTACTCTGTGATTATATGATATGTATTCCATACTGCTATGGGAGGATTTCTCAAGTTTATATTTGAAGAGGCAACAAATCTTAGAAAAGAAAGAAAACACGAAGGTGCCAGCCACATACACCTGAGCAGGCAGGTTCAAATCCAGCCCGGGCCTGCCAAACAACAATGACTGCTGCAACCAAAAAATAGCTGGGTGTTGCGGTGGGCACGTTAGTGTTTTCTACCACTATTACTTGGGAGGCAGAGGCAGGAGAATCGCTTGAGCCCAGGTGTTGAAGGTTGCTGTGAGGTGTGATGCCCACAGAACTCTACCCAGGGCAACAAACAGCTTGGGGCTCTGTCTCAAAAAAAAAAGAAAAGAAAAGAAAAAGAAAAAAGAAAGAAAGAAAGAAAACAAATCTTCTAAGTTAACTAATCTTCTGGAATTTGCTACTTGACCATACTCACATGCCCATGCAAAAACACTCAACCTGGAGGTATCCTTCAGATTCCAAAGAGAGGGATTTTCATAATCATGAAAGGAAATGCGTTTTGTAGAAACTTGTTATCAATGAACAAATAGAGAAAATGTTATAATTTTTTTCTTTTTTACAGTTTTTTGACTAGGGCTGGGTTTGAACCTGCCACCGGCAGCATGTGGGTCTGGCACTCTACTCCTTTGGGCCACAGATGCAGCACAAGAAAATAATATAATTTTAAAGCAGATTTTCTTTCTACCAATGACTCAATAAGGAACTAATTCTCAAAGAGGTTATGATGTTTAACTAATTAAAAAAACTGGAAATCTCTTTTCCAATGTATAGGACTATGATATTCTGAGTTTCAATATAGAAATAAAGTGATTCACAGACTTGAAAAATATGTTTCGAAAATATGCTATGTGCCACGGAGGAGAAATATAGAAGTCCCGCTACAATGTTTAAGGAATACAATTACTAATTTACTTTTTCAAATTGATACTGAAAATTTTTTGTTTATCCTTAATGACATTTGTTCGTGACACAAAATAATCTACATTATTTTTTAAAACTTTACATTTTTGAGAAAATCCTTCATTTTTTTCTATATTCTAATGACATTTATAGCGGAAGTTATAGTTAATGAAAATAGTAGTTAACAATTTTTGAGCACTTAGCCATGTATTATATTTGCAAATTTATTACTTCATTTCAACCTACAAAAAACCCTACAAGATAGACATTGTTGTATTCATTTTATAAATTTGAAAACTAAGATTTAAAAACATGAAAATAGTGATTCTCAATGAGAAAGTAAATGATGCATCTCAAATTAAAAAAAAAAACTCATTTTAATTAGAACCCTAGCTCTTAAACACTTCACCCTGTTTTCACTCCTAATTTTTGCCGTATTTGTAGAGGGGTTGATATTGTATTTCTCTATGAACAAGCTTAATTTTTGCCACCATTGGTTATTAGTTCATTATGCTGTCTTGCTACTTAGTAAAATGGTGCTCAGTGCAATCACAAGCATGCTTAAAATAAGGCTTCATCTGCTTTTACCCGTCTGAGTGGGAAAAAAGCATAAAGACAACTGTGATTGATACAACCATTTATGGGCTGCTATTATTCAAGTTCATCATAGAGTGTAGAACCCAGACTTGAACAGGGGTCAGGAAGACGTAATGGGACACTGATGTCCAAAGATCAGTCCAAGGATTTTCTTTTCCTTGAGAAAAGACTTGTCATTTTCCAGTACTCCCACTTATCCACCATGTGACACTTTTCACTCTACACATAAAATCTGTCTTACAAAGTATTTCACTTATTATATGTACCTCTTTGGTATAGGCCTCAGCTAATACAAGCCTTTATTTCCATAAATTAACATTATTCTCTCTCCAAAATATAATCACAACCTGCAAGAGTCCCTGTTGTAGGGAGTAATTTAGGGTAGTGAGTACATACCCTTCCCATCTGCCTCCTCTCTCCGAGAAGCCCTTCCTCTCCCGAACTTTCATTTCTATCCTAAACAGGCTTAATATTCTCTTCCCTAGGTCCATATAGACATTTAGAAGTCAAAAATAATTAGTCAAATCGTTTTGCCCCTCACTATAGAAGCATATTTTATGAATATTACATTATTCAGCTCCGTATTTATATGTGCAATATTACCAAAATAATATATTTTATATATTAGGTGTTAATTCTTTGCATATATGTTAAACATCGATTTTGAAGACATATTTCGTGACTTCATTTTTTTTCCTGTAACCATAGATGGAGACACTGTTTACCAAATACTCCCCTGGGACATACATTCATCTTTTCTTTATATTCTTTCCTTATTTCCTTTCTAATAATTCATAAATTATAATAGATTTTGAAGCATTTAGTTACCCAAATAAATTATTTTTATTTCTAGTTTCCTTCCATTTCTCCACTTTTCTTCACTTTTTAAGCATGTGTTAAAATACTTTTTTACTCTAAATTTCAATATAATAAGAGGCCACTAAGGGCTTTTTAAATATTTTTTCTTTGTTCTTGAACTTGGAAATTTCTTACCCAGAAATTCTGTGAGGTTATGCATGGATAATTCATTTCATGTTCTTCATTCAAAAAATTTTAGTGAAGTTACCCTGTTACCCCTAAATGTATGTCCAAATTCCTCTGCAGCTTTTCATAAAACTAATGTTAAAGCTAAAAAAAGAAATTGGAAGCTCATTAAGTCTAGTGATTTTATTTTGCAGGTAGGGACAATATGTTTGAGAGATAAAACAATTTATTTATGATCACATGGCTTTTATATGTTAGAACTAGTGCTACAAATAACTTGTGTATCTTCTTTTTTTTTTTTTTTTTTTTTTTTAGTTTCTGAAATTTTATTATTTTTAATACATACATTTTACAAACAGAAACCCTCTAACACCACACACAATTCCACAACCCAATGCTTCAATTGTTATCAACATTCTTTAACTATTTACACTGTCTTCCTTCAACAAAAG
>CAUYON010025758.1:0-18499 GCA_963573935.1 Arctocebus calabarensis | reverse complement strand
GCCCAGTCTGGAGCCCCAGGCAACACTCAAAAAACCCCACACTCCTGCCCAGGTTCTCCCAAGGCAGTTCAACCAAGTGCCAAGTCCAAAAGAAACCCAAACGGCTTACAGGCAAGGCCCTTCCAGCCTGCAGTCCCACTGCTGCCCCATCCAGAGCCGCCGACAGGATCAGACTGAATGAACAGACGCAACCACTTGCCCAATCTCTGCCACTTTAGCCTTCCTCAGGGTGTCCGGAAGCCTCACGCTGTCTCCCTGTGTCCCCAAAGGGAAGTTTCTGGGCAGATCCGGCCTGGCAGAGATGCCTGAAGTCCTCTCTCCCCAGTCTCACTGTGCCCAGCCGCAAGGAAGCTGTTACTTGTCCGCCATCTTGCTCCGCCCTTCCAAGAAAAGTTATTTTCAACTATGCCACCTCATCCCTTAAGCTGGCATAACCCACTGGCAGAGAACTTCCCTGGCCCCACAGTTTCCAGGTGGGACATGGGAATTGGAAGTAGAAGTTTGTTCTTCCTGCTGGTCTAGAAATTTTCATGGAAGGCTGGGCATGATGGCTCAGATCTGTAATCCTAGCACTCTGGAAAGTTGAGGAGGTGGATTGATTGAGCTCACAAGTTCAAGATCAGCCTGAGCAAGTCCAAGACCCTATCTCTAACAACATTGGGTGTTGTGGTCAGTGCCTATAGTCCCAGCTACTCAGGAGGCTAAGGCAAGTGGATCACTTTAGCTCAAGAGTTTGAGGTTGCTGTGGGCTATGACACCACAACTCTATACCCAGGAAGACAGAGTGAGACTCTGTCTCAACAAAAAAAGCAAGAAATTTTCATGGAATCCCACTCTAGTCCTGTCCCTCAGGAAGCACTGGATATGCCAGGAGGGCTAAAAAGCCTGGGAGGAATTGAAGAAAAGGAGCAAAGGTCCTGATCACTGTGACTGGCATATGGATCTTGATGGGGGCTCTGCATTTTAATTAGAGAAAACAGAGGCCAGTGCCATAGTGCTTCAAAAGGCACAATCTGCAGGAAGGCCTGAGTCCCCTCTAAGACTTCCCACATACCTCAGATTTTTGGTGGCTCTTTCCATGACCCAGAAACAACTAACAGGCTGGGGATTAAGTTCTGATTCTTACTTAAGTCTTTCCCACGCCCCAAACCACTGCAGCCTTGTATTTAAGTTCCAGTGCAGAATTTACATACTGGTACTCACAATAAGTGTTCCCCAGACCAGGAAGCCACAAAAGAACAGTAATATAGTTCCAGTGCAGTGTTTAATTTCTGATACCTTATATGAGTCCTTCCCAGAACAAGAAGCAAGTATAGGCTAGCAATTCAATTAAGTTCTCATATTAAGTAGTAAATGTCAATACCACCAAAGAATCCCTGCAAAGGCTGGAAGAGGTAGCTGTATCCTCATTTGCAGAGACATCAATGTAAAGACACTGGACTGGGAAAATTCAAGGAGTATGATACCACAAGAAAATCCAATAAAGCTCTAATAATGGATTAAGAAAATTGGTGAAATGTCTGACAAATAATTGGAAAAAATTAAAGAAGACAAAGTAATCTTCTTTAGAAAGTTCAGGGAATCACAAAAAAAAGCATAGATAATTAAACAAAATTTAAAAAAGAATCCAGAAAGAACTTTAAAAATTAACAAAAAAGTAGAAATAATTTTTAAAAACCAAGTAGAAATCCTAGAAATAAAGAATGCAATCACTAAAATGAACAACTCAATGGAAAGTTTCAACAGCAGACTTCAGCTGAGGAAAGAATCAGAGAGCTTGAAAATAGAGCATATCGATTTACCCACTCAAAAAAGCAAAAAGAAAAAAGAATTTAAAAAAGAGTGAAGAAAGCCTATAGGATACAGGGGACATCATCAAGCAAATTAACCTCTGTTCAGAGACAAAAATGCATAGAAAGTATTTTTAAGGAAATAGTGGCTGAAATTTTCCTAAATCTATATAGAAAGATGACAGCATTCAGGTACAAAAAGCTCAGCGCTCACCAATTCAATTCAACCCAAAGAGCAATTCCCAAGGCACATGGTAATAAAATTATTTTAAATTTAAGAAAAATGAAAAAATACTGAAAACAGCAAGGTAAAAGAAATATACCACATTCAACAGAGCCATAAGAGCTTCCAGAGATTTTCTTAGTAGCAGTTCTGCAGACCAAGGCAGAGAGAGATGATATATTAAAAGTTATGAAGAAAAAGGAATTTTCACCCAAGAATACTGGACTCAGTAAAACTATCTTCAGACATGAAGGCATAATGAAGATTGTCCTGAACAAACAAAAGGTTAGGAAATTTGTCAACATCAGACTTGTCTTACAAGAAATGCTAAAATAAGTTCTTTAATCTGAAAGAAAAGTATACCAGCGTGTTATAATAAAACATCTGGGGGTATAAAAATTACTGGTAAAAGTATACAAATTCAGATGTCTAATATTTTAATTGTGGTAAGTAAACCACTTATAACTTTAGCATGAAGACTTAAAAACAAAGGTAGAAAGGATAATAATGACTACAAACAGTAGAGATAGACAATATAAAAAGATGCAAATTGAGATGACAAAACAGGAGAAGGGATGACATTAAAGTAATTTGCCTTTGTTTCTTATAGATCAAAGTTGCCCTTCATTTCTTATAGATCAAAGTTATCAGTTTAAAATAACCTGTACTTATGAAAAAGTACAAAGATTGTTAATGAACAACAACCTAACAGTGCACCTCAAGGGATTTGAAAAGCAAAAACAAATTAACCCCACTAAACAAACAACAACAACAATAAAAATCCTTCTCAAAAGCCAACCATCAATGAAATGGAAAGTGGTTTTGAAAAAAAAAAGTGACAAAACTTTAACTAGACTAAGAAAAAGAGAGATGACCCAAATAAGTCAAATCAGAGATGAAAAAGGAGATATTACAGCTGATACCACAGAAATACAAAGAATCATTACAGTCTATTAAAACCAAACACATGCCACCAAATTGGAAAAAACTGTTCCATATACTGCACTATATACATTCAATGTACCAAAATTGTGCCAGATGAAAATAGAAACCCTAACTAGACCAGTAAGGAGTAATGAGAACTAATTAGTAATAAGAAGTCTTCCAACAACAACAAAAAATTTTTAGGACTGAATGGTTTCACTGATGAATCCTCCAATGTTTTAAAGAAGAAATGTACCAATTCTTTTCAAAGTATTCTAAAAAATTAAAGAATAGTGAATTCTTCTATACTCATTCTACATGGCCATTATTAACCTGATACCAAACTAAACAGGGACATAACAATAAAAGAACATTACAGGCAAATATGCCCGATGAACATAGATGCAAAAATCTTCAACCTCTGCAGACATTGAAAGTAGATAAAGAGAACCACTGCAATAAGCCACAGACACTAAAAATGTAGACATTTATTTGGATTTCCTTGCTCACTATCATACAACTACTACTCAAATGAGCCTATGCTGGCACTTCAATTGTTTGGAAATGTGCTATATTTGACCACCTACTGATGTGTCAAAATGTTAATTATTTTTCTGTATGTTCTAAAATGTATTTACAATTGAGTGTAAAATATCCAGGGTCCATTCCTTTCTCTCAAATCATCAATTTACAGCAAGTTGAACAAGTTCCTCTCTTGTAAAACGTCTGATTAAGGCTTTTTTAGTCTTCTTAGGCTCACTTACAGTCTTCATTTCTCCAACGAAGAATGTGGAGAAAAGGATATTTAAAATGAACAACGCATTTAGATAATGAGAGCAGAAGAGGGCTTCTTATTGACAGAATGTCTGAGGCACCATGGGGCTCATGCCCAAAACCAAAAAGGCAAAACTAAATATGATATACTGCATCATTGACTTGAAGAATTTTAGTTGTTTTGTAAGCACTGTTAGCGGATACTGGATTTGTGAGAATTCAGAGGATGAAAGATATTAGAAAAGGCCCAGACTCCAGTGAGAGATGAGAAACTAAATAGCTTGCTTAATGAGCAAAGACAATTGTGTTAGGGGCAATGCAAACACAATTATCCAGGGATCTGACAGAAAAATGAAGACCTGAGTAAAGAGAGAATGGAAGATTAGAATGACAGGTCAACACATGGGCAACTGAAAAGGCAATTGCAGGAGAGACCTTCTGTGCCCTGCCCATATGACCTGGGCCTACCCTGGAGACTTCTGCAAATAGCCCCATAGCCTGCATCGGCTAATTGTGTCTCCTGCCTCACAGAGATCCCTGTCCTCAGAGCCTGCACCTATGGGTCCCTTGCATCCAGGAGCCAGCGCTGCTGGAGCTGAACTTCTCCAGGGAGAGAAAGGAAAGGGTAATAAATACCACAGGTCCTCACCCTGAGACAGAGAACTCGGAACTGAGTTCCACATGCTCTCCAAAGCTGTTGGCATGGCTGATCTCTTTAGCAACAGCAATCTTCACTCAGCAATGTTCCCTCTTTAGCTCTCCTCCCTTCTCATCTGACTGCCCACCACTCACAGTGCCTCCTGGGACCCCCTTCCAAGGAAACTATCTGCCCACAAATCCTCACATCAGGAGAAATTAAACATACATATCCTCCATGTTAAGTGAGTGCCTAAGTCTGTTTTCTTTTGCTTATAACAGAACACTTGAAATTGGTTAATTTGTTTAAAAATTAATTTTTTTACAATTCTTGGTACTAACCTTAGTACCTCCTGAGGGCCTTCTTCTTGGTTAGGACTTGGCAGTCTCCTAAGGTGACACAGGGGATCCTGTGGGAGGGGCTGGGCAAGCTAGGTCAGGTCTCTCTTTCTCTTCTTCTAAAGTCAACAGACTTTCCATGAGAACTCATTAAGACACTAATTAATTAATCCATTAATCTATGAGGGGATAATTCCATTCATGAAGGCAGAGCACTCATGACCCAATCACTTCTTAAAGGCTCCACATATCGATACTCTTATATTGGGGATTAAGTTTCATCATTAATTTTAGGAAGAACAATACCTGAGCCATAGTGGGTTTCTCTAACAAGTTCAAGCCCTTCTTTTTCATCTAAAGTTCAGTGAAAGCCTGCTATACACCATTATCTGTTTGGAGTGTGGTCAGGGAAATGAACCTAAAGAGGCCAGTGTACCCCATATAGGTTTTCTTTCTCTGTTTGTTTCTTTTCCTTTTTTTTTTTTTTTTTTAAACAGAGTATCACCCTGGGTACAGTGCCTTGGCATCAGCCTAGCTCACAGTAATGTCACAGCCTCAAACTCCTGAGCTCAAGTGATCTTCCTGCCTTAGCATCCCAAGTAGATGGGACTATAGATGCCTGACATAAAACCCAGGTTTTTGGTTTTGTTTTGTTTTGTTTTAGGAGAAATAGATTCTCTCTCTTACTGGGTCTTGAAATCCTGAGCTCAAACAATCCACTAGGGTCAGCCTCCCAAAGTACAAGGATTATAGATGTTAGCTATGGGCACCCAGGCACCCATGGAGTTTTGCATACAGAAAAAGAAGAGACAGACAAAGCAGTAATGATTGAAAAAGGGACTTCAGAGAAAGTGATGACTTGAAGGAATATAATCCTTTAGAGTGCTCATTGGTATAAAGGAGATCAATAATGGGTATTTCCTCACGTGTGGAACAGCTGCTCAAGCCAATTTAATTTAGTAGAGAGAAAAAATGGAGACCAAATCAGGTGAAGATCGCACAGGGGGTCAACATGTGACTTTTCACCTTCTTCTGTCTTCGATGTTCCTTCTCTGGGGTTGGAACAAGAAGGTCAGGCACAAATATAACCCCTCTCACAAAGGTAGCAGTGGAGATGTGCTTAAGTGAAAGAGGCACCATGCACGTGAGTTCAGGTGAGCACATGACTCCCCCACATGGGGAGAATGGACAAGGTTTTGGGGTGTGTTGACACCTAATCTGACCCAGAAGACCTGAGTAGTATGCACTCAAGAACCTATGGAGTAAAGGCAGACTGGGGACACATACTGGTGGGACCCAAGCAGGGTTTTTGTGGCCTGTACAGGAAAACAAAAGTTTATGTAATGGATTTATATCACAGAGTCCTAAATGACCACAAAGAGAAAAGAGTTTTTGGCATATATATTTTTAATCAAAAAATGTGCACTTTATATCCAGAAAAGCAAAAACATGAGCCACAAAATGATCAATAACTCTACAATTTCAAAGCACTAAACTTTAACAAATTATCATTGTAAACATTTATGGCAATGAACATAAGGCCAAAGCAAACGTGGCTATGCTAAACTGAAGTGATCTGTATTGAATCATAGGAGGCAAGCTAGGAAGGCAACTTTTTCTCCATCCTTATAATTCTTTCTCTGGAGTAGCCTGTTTTGCCTTCTCTCTCAGTATTTCCAGTAGGGCAATCTCCACAGACAGCTTATACGCCTCCTGGGCTGCTTTCACATCCTCTTGCCTTGGGAGACACTGCATGACTTCTCTGCCTGCCCGCACTTTCTCACAGATTTGAGCAGCATCCTGAAAGAGATGTAGATGGTGGGTGTGACTGAGAGACCTCTCCATACCATGACAGAGAGTGCATACTAACAATGGAAAGACTGCAGGATCAGGACCAAGGCCAACCTCAGATGGCAGTTGAGCAAGGAATACCAGAAGTCACTTTGTTCCCACAATAGTCTTTCCCAAAGGGACACGACCTGTTTTGTGACAGCAGCCCAGAAAGATTTGGAGGAGATACTTTTGGTGACCCTACAGATATAGAACAATAGTTAATTACATAGCATAGAAAACGTAAAGGTAGGAGTCTGTGCTCCTGGGTCTATGGGACGGTGCTTTGTTGCACCTTAGTTTTTCCTATTCTCAAGTGAAAGCAGAATTTGCCATTCCTAACTCAGTGATTTACAGCAAAAGAAAGTATTATCTTGAGTCCCTCAGAAATGAATTCTGTCAAGTCAGATCTCACCACTGCTCATTGGGACAGAGCTTGGATGGATACAATAGATGCAGAAGTTATTAGCACAGACCATCCTTGACTTACCCACTCACACATGGGCACCCCTGGGTACCAGGTTCGGTTCTCTAAGCAAATGATGCTTTCAGGACCAACTCTACTGTAGCCAGAGTGACAATGAACGGTGATGTTTTCAGGTTCAACATACTGATCCTTATCCACAGATAGCCTTCCATTCACTATTTCTGGTTTCATACACACAGCTGTAATGGAAAAATATTTTTAACAATTGGAAAATCTAAGAAGAAAGACATGATAACAGTCTAGTATAAAGAGAATAAACTATTATAGGTGCTACTAATTATTTTCACTGTTTTTCTTTTTGCTAACAACAAGAATAGCTAATTTTGAGCAGGACCACTCATCAGATGTTGGTGCAAGCATGTCATGTGATTATCTTATTTGAGTCCTACAATAGCCCCATGAACTGAATACTAGTCTTATTCCCATTTTATCAAGGAGAAAGTTGAAATACATAGAAGTTAAGAAAGTTGCTCGGAGGGTGGAGCAAGATGGCGGCTGAGTAATAGCTTCCTTGCAGCTGAGCACGGTGAGACTGGGGAGAGAGGACTTAAGGCATCTCTGGCAGGAGGGAATCTGCCCAGAAACTTCCCTTTGGGGACACAGGGAGACAGCATGAGGCTTCTGGACACCCTAAGGAAGGCAAAAGCGGTGGAGATTGGGCAAGTGGTTACATCTGTTTGTTCGGTCTGATCCTGTCGGCGGCTGTGGGTGGGGCAAGAGTGGGACTTCAGGCTGGAAAGGCCTTGCCTGTGAGCTGTTTGGGTTTCCTTTGGACTTGGCACTCGGATGAACTGCCTTGGGAGAACTTGGACAGGAGTGAGGGGTTTTTGAGTGTTGTCCGGGGCTCCAGACTGGGCCACCGAGCCAGATGGAGATGCCAGTGTTTGGATGTGGGCTGTGTGGAGCCATTGTGGAAGAACTGACCGGAAAAGCTCCACCCTCAGGGTCTCAGAACAGGCATCGGGCGGGGTAATCTAGTGACTAAGCAGTCTAAAGGCAGGACGCCTCGCAGACTTAGCCCTCAGGGGCATAGGGTGAGACCGGTTTTGGCACACTGGGTAAGTGGATAGTGCTTAAGGAGTGATCCCAGCCACAGCGCTTTCCTGGGAAAGCTTCTGCTTAGCCCAAGTCAGCAATTTAAAGTGTCTTCTAAGCAAGCTGAGGAGGATTTAAGCTCTTCACCCTGTAGGGTTTGAGAAATCATTAGAAACACAGGGTCACTCCCTACAAAGATCCAGAAACAACAGAGTGATTCTGCTAGGGTCTGATCTGGGAGAGACACCTCCGCAACTCTGAGGATGGTCATAGGCAACAGTGAAAATAATCATAAGGCGGAATCAACAGAAAAACTCTGGCAATATGAATAACCAGAGTAGATCAACCTCCCCAAGGAATGACTTGGTAGATGAAGCACAAGATCCCTTGCATAAGCAAATGGCTGAGATGTCAGAAGCTGAATTCAGAGTCTGGATAGCAACTAAGATCAGCACAATGGAGGAAAAGATGGAATTAGAATTTCAAGCAGTAATCCAAAAGATGACCCAAAAGATGTCTCAAGAACTGAATGAGTTCAAAGAGAAAATGACCAAAGATATTGATACATTGAGACAAGAAGTTGTAGCCCTCAAAGGTCTGAGAAATACAGTAGAATCCCTCAATAACAGAATGCAGCAAGCAGAAGAAAGGATTTCTGAAACTGAAGACAAAGACTTCAAACGCTCCCAAATGCTCAAAGAGAGAGAAATGGAAGGCAAAAATGGATCATTCTCTCAGACAGCTCTGGGATAACTAGAAGAAAACCAATATTTGCCTTATAGGGATACCTGAAAACAATGAAGTGGCATCAGGAGGCACAGAGTCTCTTCTTTATGAGATTATGAAAGAGAAGTTTCCAGACATGCCAAGAGATTCTGAAATTCAGATAGCAGACAGTTTCAGGACCCCAGCACGACCCAACCCAAATAAGACATCCTCCAGGCACATCATAATTAAGTTCACGAAAGTTAATGTGAAAGAGGAAATTCTGAAAGCAGCCAGATCTAAGAAATCCATTACCTACAAGGGGAAGAATATTAGAATAACTGCAGACCTCTCTGATCAAACTTTTCAAGCTAGAAGAGAATGGTCATTGGCTTTTAACCTCCTAAAACAAAAGAACTTTCAACCCAGAATCCTGTATACAGCTAAACTGAGTTTCATTTACAATGGAGAAATTAAATACTTCAACAACATCCACATGCTGAAGAAATTTCCTATAACTAAGCCATCTCTCCAGGGTATTCTCAGATCTCCCCTCCACAATGACCAGCACAAACCTCCACCACAAAAGTAAACTCACTCAGAAACTATCAAATTTCATCTTCCACCATGATGAAAGGACCAAAAATGTCCACTGGATTTTCTAAAAATTTATCATTACTTTCAATTAATGTGAATGGTTTAAATTGTCCTGTAAAGGGCGGCTCCTGTGGCTCAGCGAGCAGAGCACCGGCCCCATATACCGAAGGTGGCAGGTTCAAGCCCGGCCTCAGCCGAACTGCAAAAACAAAAAAATAACCAGGTGCTGTGGCGGGCGACTGTAGTCCCAGCTACTCAGGAGGCTGAGGCAAGAGAATCGCTTAAGTCCAAGAGCTGGAGGTTGCTGTGAGCAGTGTGACGCCACGGCACTCTACCCAGGGCGATAAAGTGAGACTCTTGTCTCTACAAAAAAAAAAAAATTTTTAAAGAGAAATGTCAAATATATTTTAAAAAACTAGAAATGATAGAAACTGAATGTAAATTTAACTACATGCAATTACATTCTGTATAAGAACATCTAAATTGGCTCAGTGCCCATAGCTCAGTGGTTAGGGCTCTGGCCACATACAGCAAGGCTGGAGGGTTCGAACCCAGTCAGGAATGCTAAACAACAAAGACAACTACAACCAAAAAATAGCCAGGCATTGTGGCAGGCACCTGTAGTCCCAGCTACTTGGGAGGCTCAGGCAAGAGAATCGCTTAAGCCCAAGAGTCTAAGGTTGCTGTGAGCTGTGACTTCACCGCACGCTACTGAGGGCGACATAAGAGAGAAAAATAACATCTAAATTTATGCATGGTAGAGAGGTAAATATTTACTTTATAAAAAATTCATTGCAGGCTCAGCACCCATAGCTCAGTGAGTAGGGCACCAGCCACATACACCGAGGCTGGGGGGTTCGGACCCGGCCCCAGGCCTGCTAAACAACAAGACAACTGCAACCAAAAAATAGCCAGGCATTGTGGCAGGCGCCTGCACTGTGAGCTGTGACACCATGGCACTCTACCAAGAGGGACATACTGAGACTGTGTCTCAAAAATAAATAAATAAATAAAAATAAATTTTAAAAAACTCATTGCAAATTCCCATGGCCCCCCTTTTAAATATAAATTCAACCTCTCACCATAAATAAAAAAACTTGTTCAATAAAGTATATTATTATAAAATGGATCACATTTTCACATAGGAATGATAACTGGGCCATTAGTCCTCACTAATATCTCAGAATCATATTAAAATAGACTAATATAACACAGAGAGTGAAATTTAAGTACAAATTTTATAATCATTTAAAATAATTCAATTACAAAGCGAGGCATGGTGGCTCACGCCTATAATCCTAACACTCTGGGAGGCCAAGGCAGTTGGATTGCCTGAGCTCAGGAGTTAAGAGACCAGTCTAAGCAAGAGTGAAACCCCATCTCTAAAAAATATAGAAAAGCTAGCCAGGTGTTGTGGCAGGCACCTGTATTCCCAGTTACTCGATAGGCTGAGGCTAGAGGATTGCTCAAACCTGGAGGTTGCTGTGAGCTATGATGCTGGGGCACTCTACCCAGGGTGACAGAGTAAGACTGTGTCTTGAAAAAGAAAAAAAAATCAATTATATTCTAAACTATAAAATTACAGACTAATTACAGTAGAACTTCCATAGTTGACCACCTCCCTACATTGACCACTCTCCTTAAGATGATCTTATTTTCATAGACTAGACATGTACCACATGTACATATCAATACAGTAGGCCTAGTTCCTTATTCTGACCACCACCATATGTTGACCACTATGTCACAGTACTTTGGGTGGTCAACTCACTGGACATCCAAATCTCTACACAAAACTATACACAGATTGACTTGCTTTTAAAACAGAGAAGACTGGTAGATCAAACTAGAACCCAGGTCTACTTGTCCAATCCATTGTTTTAAATTATATAACATAAAATAAAATAAAATAAAATAAAAATATATTATATAACATTATAGCCCTTATTTTAAAATGTAGAAAATTCTGTATATAATGATTGACTCTATAAAAAGCCCAAGATAGATTCCCAACCCACCTACCACATGCTTACTGAGATATGCAACTACTGGGATATAGCCAGATATGACTGTCTGATGGAAGCTACTACCATAGAGTTAGACATGACTTCTTGGAGAAGACACAGGCCACACTATGTAGGCAGCAATCCCAGTGTCAATCATGAAGCCCTCTCAATCGAGTTTGAAATTCTGAGTCTACACATGATTGAAGGGTCTCCTAAGTAGCAGGGGGAGGCAATTTGAGGAAAGCCAGGAACTAGAAAGAAAGCAAAGCTAAAAGATGGCAGAAACTAGATCGCATACAAAAAAACTTTCATTATATGCTGTTCTCTGTACTTAATTCCTTTTGCTTGTTCTCCTGCCTTGCATAAAGTCTTATGAAATATTTCAACTTTTATCTACATTGTCCTACAAGAACTAATAAATGTTTCTTAGAGAAATATTGGGAGAACAGGCCCCCTCATAGGGAAAATAATGTAGTAACCATAAACAGATCCAATTTCCCCAACCAAAGATGACGAAATGCAGAGCTGAGGTCATAAGGCTTTTGCTTTTAAGAATATAAACATTTAGGGCGGCGCCTGTGGCTCATTGAGTAGGGCGCCGGCCCCAAATACCAAAGGTGGGAGGTTTAAACCTGGCCTTGGCCAAACTGCAAAACCAGAACAATAGCCGGACGTTGTGGCGGGTGCCTGTAGTCCCAGCTACTTAGGAGGCTGAGGCAAGAGAATCGCCTAAGCCCAGAAGTTGGAGGTTGCTGTGAGCTGTGTGACGCCATGGCACTCTACTGAGGGCAATAAAGTGAGACTCTGTCTCTACCAAAAAAAAAATATATATACACACACATTTGAGGCGCCTGTGGCTCAAAGGAAAGGGCGCTGGCCCCATATGCTGGAGGTGGCGGGTTCAAACCTAGCCATGGCCAAAAACTGCAAAAAAAAAAAAAAAAAAAGAATATAAACATTTGAGCCAGCTGCAGTGGCTCATGCCTGTAATCCTAGTGTTGTGGGAGACTAAGGCAGGTGGATTGCCTGAGTTCATGGGTTTGAGATCAGTCTGAGCAAGAGCAAGACCCTGTCTCTAATAATAGCCAGGCATTGTAGAGGGCACCTGTAGTCCCAGGTACTAGGGAGGCTGAGGCAAGGAATT
This sequence comes from Arctocebus calabarensis, assembly GCA_963573935.1. NCBI lineage: Eukaryota > Metazoa > Chordata > Mammalia > Primates > Lorisidae > Arctocebus > Arctocebus calabarensis. Next base: position 6,009 of record CAUYON010025758.1, on the reverse strand, counting down.
GCTTTAGCCCAAGATGTGAGCTATGACGCCAGGGCAACTTTACCAAGGGCGACAAAGTGAAACTGTCTCAAAAAACAAACAAAAAGAATATAAACATTTGATCGATATAGTGGCTCACACCTGTAATCCTAGCACTCTAGGAGGCCGAGGTGGGAAGATCCCTTGAGCTCAAGAGTTCAAGACCAGCCTCAGCAAAAGTAAGACCCTATCTCTACTAAGAATACAAAAAGTAGCCAGGCATTGTAGCAGGAGCCTGTAATCCCAGCTACTTGGGAGGCTGAGGCATGAGGATTCCTTGAAGCCAGAAGTTTCAAGTTGTTATAGGCTGGGCTGAGGCATGGCGTTCTAGCCTGGGGCAATAGAGTTAGTTAGACTCTGTCTCGAAAAAATAAAGAATACAAACATTTGACTTGGCACCTGTGGCTCAAGTGGCTAAGGCGCCAGCCACGTACATCTGAGCTGGCGGGTTCCAATCCAGCCTGGGCTGGCCAAACAACAATGACGGCTGCAACCAAAAAAAAAAAAAAAAAAAAAAAATGGCCAGGCGTTGTGGCAGGCGCCTATAGTCCCAGGAATTGGAGGTTGCTGTGAGCTGTGATGCAACAGCACTCTATCCAGGGTGACAGCTTGAGGCTCTGTCTCAAAAAAAAAAAAAGAATATAAACGTTTAACTAGTGTATTCTCTTTCCCTCCTATTGATAAATTTTCTCTAGGCCATGTAAAAATTCAAAAATAAATCCACCCTTTATGATTAAAAAAAAAAGCCCCAATGAGACCTGAAATGTTTGAAACTTTGAAAGCTACTCTAAAGATGTGAAAGGTCTACTTTAAAGTATACACCCATCACATACACCAGGACTGGCAGGGTTTAACCCAGCCTGGGCCTACTAAACAACAACAACAAAAATAGCTGGACATTGTGGCAGGCGCCTATAGTGTCTGCTACTTGGGAGGCTGAGGCAAGAGAATCACTTAAACCCAAGAGTCTGAGGTTGCTGTGAGCTGTGACACCACAGCACTCCACCAAGGGCGACAAAGTGAAACTCTATCTCAAGAAAAAAAAATTAAAAAAGTAAAAAGAAAGTATACAGGTAGAAGTACCTTGGCAGGGCATGGTGGCTCATGCCTGTAATCCTAGAACTCTGGGAAGCCCAGGCAGGTTGCCTGAGCTCAGGAGTTCAAGACCAGCCTGAGAAACAGCAAGACCCCTGTCTCTAAAAAAAAAAATAGCTGGGCATTTTGTGGCAGGTGGCTGTAGTTTCAGCTATTCAGGAGGCAAAGGCAAGAGAATTGCTTGACCCCAAAAGTTTGAGGTTGCTGTGAGCTATGACACCATGGCACTGTACCAAGGGCAACACAGGGAGGCTCTGTCAAAAAAAAAAAAAAAAAAAAAAAAGAAAGAAAAGAAAAAGAAGAAGTAACTTGAATATATTCTCATTTGTATTTCTTTCCCTATTTTTTATTTTACTCTATTCTCATTTGTATTTCTTTCCCTATTTTTATTTTTATTTTACTCTACAAAGTGAGACGCTGCCTCAAAAAAATTAAAATTTAAGTTTAAAAATCCTCATATAGTTGAAAATTTATCACAGATCTTAAGCTTATTTTGACTTTTCTTGAGTCCATTAGGAAATATGCTTTTTTTCTTGCTGAATACTCAGGCTTTGTGAAAAATCACTAAGGTGATACATGTTTGGCTTAATTAAAAAAAAAAAAAAAACAGCATTAGGAGATTTAACAGCATTTTATAGATCTATTAGAATCTCTGTAAAGAATAAGTACAGAGAAAACTAATTATAAACAAAGCAAAAATAAATTCCAACATTTTTTAAGAAGTCCAAGAAAAGAAGTTTTAAGCACAGTGTAAATCTTGGCTCAGTGAACAATATCTATAATGAAAACAAAAACTTGAACATAATAATTTTAGAAGAATGGGATAGAGGAATCCTCAGCTTCCATAATAGAAAATCAATAGATAATATCTAAAACTGCTATCATTAAGAAAAAGAAGGTAAATTTGAGAAGCAATAGGTAAAAGAATTAAATGGATAACTGCCACTGGGATACAAAATTTAAGGATAAGGGACTACTGTTTTTCATTACAAGCCTGTGCCTTCAAAAATATATATACACATTACCTGCTAAAAACATAAAGAATAATTAGAACCATAGCATGCTCATGAAATACAGTATGTTCATGAAATGCTGCTCGAAAATAAGTTAGGATATAAAATAATACATATGGCTTGGCACCTGTGGCTCAACGGGCTAAGGCGCCAGCCACGTACACCTGAGCTGGTGGGTTCGAATCCAGCCCAGGCCCGCCAAACAACAATGACGGCTGCAACCAAAAAAATGGCCAAGCGTTGTGGTGGGCGCCTGTAGTCCTAGCTACCCAGGAGATGGAGGCAAGAGATTCGCTTGAGCCCAGGAATTGGAGGTTGCTGTGAGCTGTGATGCCACAGCACTCTATCCAGGGTGACAGCTTGAGGCTCTGTCTCAAAAAAAAATAAAAAATAAAATAATACATACACAATCATACTGCCTATGTTTTAAAATATATACAAACATATGCACACTTAAAATATATAAAAACATACACAACCTTATAACAATGATTACCTCTGGTTGGTGTCTGTGCTTGATGTTAGTTCCTTCTTTAGACTTACAGCTCAAGTTTTCTCAATAGATACTTACTAATGTTATCATCAGAAAAAAAGTAGTTATCTGAATAGACAACCAATAGACCAGAGCCTTGAATAGCTAGTTCTTCCCTATCTTCTCAAGAACTAGAATCCAAATCTGGAAGGCCCCTGACTGAGACCTTGCTACTACCTGCTGTTAGATCTTGATACTCATCTCAGGTCTTGTGGTGAGGGTTAGTGAACAAATCCAGTCTCTGGTCCTGGCTCCTCCTCTCTGCCTGCCTGTCTGTTGCTAAACGAAAGTTTATTTCAACAATAGGCAGGGTCTCTCCCTTCTTTCCACTTTCTTTACCTCTCAGAGGTATTTCTATGTGAGTTAAATGTAAGAATAAACAGATTAAAAAGCCTTGAATAATGAATCAGATTTGTTGGTAAACTGAATAAATGATTTTTTAAAAAATCAAAGAATTTCAATGCCGGTTCTACTGTTCATTAATGTGTGTCCCCCTGAGCAAATTATTCAATTTTTTTTCTTTTTGCTGTGCAGAAACTTTTATTTACTTTTTATTATTATTATTTTTGGGATTCATTGAGGGTACAAAGAATTGGGTTACGCTGATTGCTGTTGTTAAAATCCACCTTGTAATTGTGTCCCGTTTCCAGGAGGTTTGCCATACACTGTGACTCCCTATCCTTCTCCTGCCTCCCCTCCTCCCCACATGCTCATTCCCCTACCCAACCCTTATATAAGCTCATCTACTGCCTTCGTATTAGAATTGCATACATTGAATTCTTGCTTCTCCATTCTTTGGATGCTTTACTAAGAAGAACGTGTTCCACCTCCATCCAGGTTAATATAAAAGTTGTAAAGTCTCCATCTTTTTAATGGCTGAATAGTATTCCACAGTCTACATGTACCACAGCTTGTAAATCCATTCCTGGGTTGTGGGGCATTTAGGCTGTTTCCACATTTTGGTGATTGTAAACTCAGCTGTGATAAACAGCTAGTCTAGTGCAAATGTCCTTATGATAAAAGGATTTTTTTTTTCTTCTGGGTAGATGCCTAGTAATGGGATTACAGGATCAAATGGGAGGTCTAATCTGAGTTCTTTGAAGATTCTCCATACTTCCTCCTAAAAAGGCTGTATTAGTTTGCAGTCCCACCAGCAGTATAAAAGTGTTCCCTTCTCTCCAGATCCATGCCAACATCTGCAACTTTGAGACTTTGTCATGTGGGCCATTCTCACTGGGGTTAGGTGATAGTTCAGGGTAGTTTTGATTTGCATTTCTCTGATGATTAGTGACAATGAGCAATTTTTTGTATGTTTGTTAGGCATTTATCTGTCTTTTTTAAAGAAGGTTCTATTGCACATGGGATGGTTGGCTCTTTTTTTTTGTAATTTGAGTTCTCTATAGATCCTAGTTATTAAGTTTTATCCAATTCATAATATCAAATATCTTTTCCCATTCTGAAGGTTGCCTGTTTACTTTAGTAATTGTTTCCTGAGCTGCACAGAAGCTTTTTTTTTTTTTTTTTAGAGACAGAGTCTCACTTTGTCACCTTCAGTAGAGTGCCATGACATCACAGCTCACCTTCAGCTCTTGGGCTGAGGCGAGTCTCTTGCCTCAGCTTCCCCAGTAGCTAGGACTACAGCACCCAACACAACGCCCATCTATTTTGTTATTGTTGCTGCAGTTTGCCGGGGCCAGGTTTGAACCTACCACCCTTGGTACATGGGGCCAGAGCCCTACTCACTGAGCCACAGGCGCTTTTCAGTTTAATTAAGTCCCATTTATTTATTTATGTTATTGTTGCGAATTCCACAAAGAATTCCACAAAGATTTCATAAAATCTTCCCCCAGGATGGGCAGCACCTGTGGCTCAAAGGAGTAGGGTCCTGGCCCCATATGCCAGAGGTGGCAGGTTCAAACCTAGCCCTGGCCAAAACTGCAAAAGAAAAAATCTTTCCCCAGGATGGTATCTTCAAGTGTTTTCTCCATACTTTCCTCAAGGATTTTTATTGTTTCATGCCTTAGATTTAAAAATTTAATTCATCTTGCACCAATTTTTGTAAGTGGTAAGAGGTGCAGGTCCAGATTCAGTCTTTTTTTTTTTTTTTTAGTAGACACAGAGTCTTACTTTATCGCCCTCGGTAGAGTGCAGTGGCGTCACACAGCTCACAGCAACCTCCAACTCCTGGGCTTAGGCGATTCTCTTGCCTCAGCCTCCTGAGTAGCTGGGACTACAGGCGCTTGCCACAATGCCCGGCTATTTTTCTGGGGGTTATTTTTTGCAGTTTGGCTGAGGCTGGGTTTGAACCCGCTACCTTCGGTATATGGTGCTGGCGCCCTACTTGGTGAGCCACAGGCACCGCCCCCAAATTCAGTCTTTTACATGTGCTTATCCAGTTCTCCCAGCACCATTTATTGAATAGGTATTCTCTTCTCCAGTGTATGCTCTTGTTTGGTTTATCAAAGATCAGGTGGCTGTAAGCTGTTAGTTTCATCTCATGGTTTTCCATTCAGTTCCAAATGTCAATGTCTCTATTTTTGTGCCAATACCATGTTGTTTTGATCACTATGGCCTTGTAGTATAGCTGAAAGTCTAGTAGAGTGATGTCCCTGGCTTTGTTTTCATTACTAAGAATTGCCTTGGCTATACACGGTTTCTTCTGGTACCAAACAAAACAAAGAATTATTTTTTTCAATTCTTGAAAGTATAATGATGGTATTTTAACAGGGATTGCAATGAATCTGTAGATTGCTTTAGGTAGCATGGACATTTTCACAATGTTGATTCTTCTCGGCCATGAGCATGGTATGTTCTTCCATTTGTTAATATCTTCTGCTATTTCTTTTCTTAGACTTTCATAATTTTCTTTGTAGAGTACTTCACCTCTTTTAGGCATATTCCTAGGTACTTCTTTTTTTTTTGAAGCGACTGTCAAGGGAATGGTGTCCTTGATTAGCTTCTTATCTTGGCTGTTATCCACATATACAAAGTCTACTAATTTGTGGACATTGATTCTATATCCTGAGACACTGCTATATTTTTTAATTATTTCCAGGAGTCTTGTGGTTGAGTCTTTGGGATTCTTTAAGTATAAGATCATACCATCTTGTAAGTATCTCTAAATATAAAATCACATCTTGGCTCGGTGCCTGTGGCTCAACGGGCTAAGGCGCCAGCCACGTACACCTGAGCTCGCGGGTTCGAATCCAGCCTGGACCTGCCAAACAACAATGGTGGCTGCAACCAAAAAATGGCCGGGCGTTGTGGCGGGTGCCTGTAGTACCAGCTACTTGGGAGGCAGAGGCAGGAGACTCGCTTGAGCCCAGGAACTGGAGGTTGCTGTGAGCTGTG
>CAUYON010025756.1:0-10115 GCA_963573935.1 Arctocebus calabarensis | reverse complement strand
ATTTTGGTTATTTCTTTTCTCCTGCTGGGTTTGGAGTTAGAATGTTCTTCTTTTTCCAGTTGTTTGAGATGTCCCATTAAGTTGTTAACTTCCTCTCTTTCTGTTCTCATGAGGAAGGCTTGCAGTGCTATAAATTTCCCTCTTAGGACTGCCTTTGCAGTATCACAGAGGTTCTGATAATTCATGTCTTCATTGTCATTTTGTCCAATAATTTGGTAACTTCCTTCTTAATCTCGTCTATGACCCAGCTATCCTTCAGCATAAGGTTATTTAGCTTCCATGGTTTTGTATGACTATGCAGATTCCTGTTGTTATTGAGTTCAACTTTTATTCCTTGATGGTCGGAGAAGATGCAAGGAATAATTTCTATTCTTTTCAATTTGCTGAGATTAGACTTGTGACCTAAGATGTGATCGATTTTGGAGTATGTTCCATGGGATACTAAGAATGTGTATTCAATATTAATAGGATGAAATGTTCTGTGGATGTCTATTAAATCCAGTTGTTGAATGGTTAAGTTTAAATCTAAAATTTCTTTACTTAGCTTCTTTTTGGAGGATCTATCCAACACTGCTAAAGGAGTATTAAAATCTCCAACTACTATGGAGCGGGAGGAAATCAAATTACTCATGTCTATTAGAGTTTTTCTTATAAATTGAGGCGCATTCTAGTTGGGTGCATAATTATTAATAATTGAAATCTCATCATATTGAGTGGTACTGTTAACAAATATGAAATGTCCATCTTTATCCTTCTTTACTTTGGTTGTTTTAAAGCCTATTGTATCTGCCAATAAGATTGCGACACCTGCTTTTTTCTGTTTTCCATTTGCCTGGAACATAGATGACATCCCTTCACCTTGAGTCTAAATTTATCTTTTAAGGTAAGGTGAGATTCTTGTATGCAGAAGATATTTGGCCTGAGTTTTTGTATCCAGTCAGCCAATCTATGCCTCTTTAGAGGATAATTTAAACCATTTACATTAATTGAAAGTAATGATAAATCTTTAGAAAGTCCAGTGGACATTTTTAATCCTTTCATCACTTTGGAAGATGAAATTTGATAAATAGTTTCTGGGTGAGTTTACTTTTGTGGTGGAGGTTTGCACTGGTCATTGTGGAGGATAGGTCTGAGAATATCCTGGAGAGCTGGCTTAGTTATAGAAAATTTCTTCAACATGTGGATGTCATTGAAGTATTTAATTCCTCCATCATAAATGAAACTCAGTTTAGCTGTGGATACAGGATCCTGGGTTAAAAGTTATTTTCTTTTAGGAGATTAAAAGTCATTCTCTTCTAGCTTGAAAGGTTTGATCAGAGAGATCTGCAGTTATTTTAATATTCGTCCCCTTGTAGGTAAGGGATTTCTTACATCTGGCTGCTTTCAGAATTTTCTCCTTCAATTTAACTTTAGTGAACTTAATTATGATGTACCTGGAGGATGTCTTATTTGGGTTGGGTCATGCTGGGGTTCTGAAACTGTCTGCTATCTCAATTTCAGAATCTCTTGGCATGTCTGGAAATTTCTCTTTCATAATCTCATAAAGAAGGGACTCTGTGCCTTGTAATGCCACTTCATTGTTTTCAGCTATCCTTTTATGGTGAATATTAGTTTTCTTGAAGTTATCCTAGAGCTGTGTGAGAGAATGATCCATTTTTGCCTTCCATTTCTCTTCTTCTTTGGAAGTTTGGGATCATTCCAAAGCTTTGTCTTCCATGTCAGAAATTCTTTCTTCTGCTTGCTCCATTCTGTTACTGAGGGATTCTACAGTATTTCTCAGATCTTTGAGGGCTGTAACTGCTTGTCTCAATGTGTCAAAATCTTTAGTCATTTTGTCTTTGAATTTGCTCAGTTCTTGAGACATCTTTTGGGTTGTCTTTTGGATTACTTGCTTGAAATTCTAATTCCATCTTTCCCTCCATTGCGCTGATCTTATTTGCTATCCAGACTCTGAATTCAACTTCTGACATCTCAGCCATTTGCTTATGCAAGGGATCTGGTGCTGTATCTACTTTGTCATTCCTTGGGGGAGTTGATCTACTCATATTATTCATATTGCCAGAGTTTTTCTGTTGATTCCCCCTCATGATTATTTTTCACTGTTGCCTATGACTGTCCTCAGAGTTTGGGAGGTGTCTCTTCCAGATCAGACCCTGGCAGGATCACTCTGTTGTTGCTGGATCTTTCTAGGGAGTGATCCTGTGTAGCTCCTCTGCACCCAGGGAGTTCTGGCTGCAGGAGCAGCTCCGGAGTGTGGCAAGCACAGATCAAGCAGCAGGGTGTGGGATGGGGCACCCGTGGCCTTTGCAAAAGGAGCCTGTGCCTCTAGCAGTCTCCAGCTGGGAGGAGGGCTCTGGAAGAAGGGCACCAGTCAGGCAGCCTCCTAGGTTCCTGGCTAGATGGCGGGACTGGTGCAGAGGCAGAGAGGGTAGGGGAGTAGGAGAGTTGTGTGGCTTCCAGAGTTCCTGGCCTGGGCAGGCAGGCAAAGGCCTGGCAGGTTCCTGGTGGAGCCCCTGGCTGGTGTGGGCAGCAGGTGTAGGTCCGGCATGGGGGGTCCCAGTGGGGTCCTTGACCATAGTAGGCCAGGTGGTGAGCCAAGGCCCAGCAGAGTCCCTGGCTGCTGCAAGCAGAGGGCCGAGTCCCAGAGGGCATGGATCAGAACCACACGAGGGTCCTGGTGGGCAGCAGGCCGAGGCTGGGCAGAGCACAGATCACTCTGGGAGAGAGTCCCAGTGGACTTCCTGGCTGCTGTTGGCAGCAGGTCAAGGCTCAGCGGGGTACCAATTGGGGTGACACAGGGGTCCCGGTGGTGTGGAGTTCCTGGACACCTTGGGCAGCAGGCCTGCAGCATGGATCAGAGCCAGGTGAGGATCCTGGCAGGTGGCAAGCTGAGGCTGGGTGGGGCACAGATCACCCCGAGGGAGTCCCAGTGGACCTCCTGGCTGTTGCTGACAGTATATCAAGGCCTTTAGGGGTGACAATCGGTGCTACACGGGGTCCGAGCAGAGTGGAGTTCCTGGCTGCTGTGGGCTGTGGGGCAGGGGCAGAGATGGGAGCCATGCAGGGGTCTCAGTGGTTGGCAGGCCGAGGCTGGGTGGGGCACAGGTCGGCACCACGGGAGAATCCCTGCAGACTTCCTAACCACTGCTGGCAGTGGGCTAAGGCCCGGTGGGTTGCAAATGAGGAGGCATGGAAGTCCCGGTGTAGTTCCTGCCCGCTGTTGGTGGGCCAAGGCCCAGAGGGGGTCCCGGCAGAGTTCCTGGCCACTGTAGGTGGCAGGCTGAGACCCAGTGGGGCACAGATTGGAGCCACATGGGGATCCCAGCAGCATCCCTGGCCTGGGGCTAGCTGGGGTTCGGTGGGGCCCTGAGTCTCTTACCTAGTGGGCAGCCTGATCTGGCAGATAGGGAGAGTGGGCACTGCTCAAATCCTCCTCCCTTAGTTTCAGCAGAAGGTAGGCTTCTGGTGCATCAGGTAAGGGGGGAAGGGTATCCTGGAAGTTCAGAATGGCAGAAAACTTTAGTTCAGTTTTTCTGCCTGAAGCTTGGTTTCTGGATGTCGTAGCTTGCCTCAGAGTTGACCTGCGGCTATCACTTCTCTCTCTCGGCTGGGCTCCCATACTTCAGCTCAGTTAGGCAGTTACTGAAGGTTATCTTTCCTTTTGGACAGGAGCCTGTGACAGAAACTGCTTCCAGTCGACCATCTTCCCCCTCCTTCACTTTCCTTATTTATTTATTTATTTATTTATTTATTTATTTATTTATTTATTTATTTTTTTGACACAGAGCCTCAAGCTGTCACCCTGGATAGAGTGCCCTGGCCTCACAGCTCACAGCAACCTCCAATTCCTGGGCTCAAGCGAGTCTCCTGCCTCCACCTCCCAAATAGATGGGACTATAGGTGCCCACCACAATGCCCGGCTATTTTTTGGTTGCAGCTGTCATTGTTGATTGGAGGGCCCAGGCTGGATTCGAACCTTCCAGCTCAGGTGCACATTGCTGGCGCCTTAGGTTGTTGAGCCACAGGCGCCGAGCAGCTTTCCTTATTTTGGAAAACCTCTTCCTGACTGTAGGATTCAAGTTCACTTTCTCACCTCTATATCTGCTGTTCAAAGTTTATTTAAATGTGACATACTTAAGATTTCTGTAATTATTCCACTCACTTACTTTCAATGAATTATCTAGTCATTTTTCAGTCATCTCTTACCTTTCTTCCCTTTCCGTAAAGCAAATCTATACTACCATTCCTGTTAACTACAAAGAACAAAATGTCTTCTTGAAATGTCCTTTCTTTATTATAAAGACATCTTCACATTTATCATAAAAAATGTTACTCAGAATCAACAAATTCATTGTTAAATATTTTATTTACATAATATCAAAACAATTCATATTTTTATGTATAGAAAAGCTCAACACTAAGCCATTATGAGTATCAGAAGTCAGAAATGTATTTTCAATTTAAGCTTAAATCTAACATCACGAGAAAGAAAACTTTTACTCAAACTTGGAGCTAAAGAAAATAGAAAAAAGAAATCAGCCATTATAAATGTTTAAATTCATAATCTTAGGGTGTTTACAGAAAAAAAGAAATCAAGAGACTGAAAAATGGTAATGGCCCTTGCATACCTAACTGTTGGGATTCTGAACAAAACAATTTGTCACTAATAACATTGTGAAAAGGAAACAGTTCAATGCATTTAAATGTCGATATGTCTTTTTGTAGCATGATTCCTTGACAAACATGTAATTCTGGCACAAAATTATTCATAATACACAGCCATTAAATTGAATCATTTAAAATGACATTTAAAACATTAAGTGCTTTCCCCCCCACAACATATACAGAAAAAACCGCATAGCACCATACTGCTAAAGAAATTAAACTCCATCATAAAACATGCCATGTGACCAAAATTTCAGTGGCTAGAAGTCACTTAATAGCTCTGAAACAGGGTACATAATTGAAATGCATATGTATATAGAATAAACAGAAAAGTGTTCTATTAATGTAAATTTGATAGCAATAGAAATACATTAGTATATGAAGTCTTACTATTAAGTTCATAAACTCAACCTAGAAAGACTGCCGCATACCTCATTGCTGAATATCACTATGTTCACCTTCGAAGTACTCCCCTTGGGAAGCTGTACCAATGCCATTGCTTACTTCATCCTTCAAAGCAATTTGAGCTGTTATCATATAATCCCTGATGTCCTGAATGTCATCAAAATGTCTTCCTTTCAATATTTCCTTTATCTTTTGGTAAGGAAAAAATTATTAGGGGCCAAATCAGGTGAGTAGGGTATTCCAATGTACTTATTTGTTTACTGGCCAAAAACTCCCTCACAGGTAGAGCCATGTGAGCTGGTGTGTTGTTGTGGTGCAAGAGCTACAAGCTCTTGGCCAAGATCTTCAGTTAAGATTTTCTTACCTGTTTCTTTATTGATGCTTACTTGATCTGCTATGCTTCTCTTATCAGCTGATAATTCTGACACACAATTTGATGAATTTTTGCAATAATTTCATCATTTCTGCTAGTTACCAGCTATCCAGATCTCTCTTCAACAGTAATGGTTTCCCCTCAGAAAAATGTTTAATCCATTTGTACACTGCTATTTTCTTCATGGCATTATCTCCATAAACATGGACTAACATATTCCTGATTTTACTTTCACTTTTGCCAAGTTTAACAAGAAATTTAATGTTTATTTATTACTCTAATTCAAGCTTTTACATTCTTGTGACAGCACACCAAAAAACATAACAATAATGAATGCCACTTAGCAAGATACCACCACAAGTATACATGAACACAACTATGAGACACTAATATACCAAGATTATGAATCCTTACTGAGCTGTTTGTACAGCACTGTCAAGATAAGCCCACATTTGCATGTTCATGAACTTAGTCGCCAAACTTCCTATAACTTCATTTAAATTTGTTAAATGCTTAAATATATTTAAATATGCATAAATATGTAGTATATTATATTATTTATTATTCTCTGTATTATCTTTGTCAAAACAATTACTGTTTCCTACTGTTCTATCTTAAAATTAATTTATAAATAAATAATAAATGTATTGTTGGTGAAAGGCAGCAGCTTCTGTCAGGATTCTTCTTAAAATATTATGAGGACAAATTATTTAGCTGATAAAATAATTTATTTCACAACCCAACCACATTTATTTAATAACTGACAAAACCACTTAATAAGAATAAGGCTTTACCATGAAGAGCTGCCAAAATGTTTAAAATAATATGCACCTAAATAAAATTGAGAAATCTTATTGAACAAAATAAAAAACAAATAAGTAAATCATTGAGTGATTTAATAAAAATTTAAGAACAGAAAAATCAATATGACAAATCACCTTCCTCACAATCTCTTTTGATCCAGGTGCAAGTCAGCATTTAAGCCTAATGATTATTCATTTCCTCCCCAAAACCGCACATGACAATGTAACTCATTTCTTTTTCCTCATATCTATGTCAATAAAAAGACAAATGAAACAACTACAGCGAAGAAGAAGACATATTGTAAATGGCCCAAGACTCTAGCAGTGCAATTTCACTGGATTTATGTTTTCCAGAAATATTTAGACCTGTAACAGCTAGTCAAGATGTATTTTGTTCCCCTTTGTGGTGGAAGTGAGCAATATTCTGAGTGAGGGGTTAAAGGAGGGAAAGTATAGTTATTTTATAACTCTATTCTATCTATTACTGATAGAGGTGACATTGATGGGAGTGATAGATAGAATATTAAAACCAGTGAAGTTTTTTTTTCTTCATGACATAAATTATCAGCCACAGTTTGAAGAAGATAGAAGAAATATTTTCAGGTGAGAGATGGTTAATGTGAGCAAGGACAAAGTGTTTGTACTATTAACCAAATGTGCCATATATTTACATGCTTTTGAGTATGATGCTACCTCCTCGAAAATTGGTATACTCTTATTTGGCTGAGAAAAAAAATTCCCTTCTGCAATGTACAAAGAGGTAAAATTTTGACTTATTCATCATGCCTCTCCTTTCCTCTAATTGCCATTTACTCCTCTATACTTGAGTGATTTTCATTGACACAGTGAGTTAGTGACAGTGAAACCAAGATAAAACCTCCAAACAGAAGATAGTATAGTAACAAATAAAATTCAAAGAGAAATTTTTTTCTCTTTACCAAAAGAAATACTAATTTGAAATAGTGAAGAGAATTAGACAAGGAGCAATACAGTGAGATACTTGTGTTCCTACCCCAGTGCCGCAGTCACTTGCCATCACCAGAATTAACCATGACACTAGAGATGAAGCACTAAGGTATTCTGGAGGACCAGAGTTGGTTCCACTTCAATGTCCTATCTGGAACTCTGGCTGGTCAGAGCCGCACATGACTTTGAATTCCCAGTGTTTGCAAGGAGGAGATCAAAGAGGTGCTGCATGGAAAGTTGAGCCTATTACACTGAGTTTTCTGTAAACCTAGAGGAAGCAGATGAGTGAGAGAATTCATATTTATAAAAGAGACAAATATTTAGTACAGTGGAAAAATACGGAAATCAGAGATTTTTTTCTACTCTGATGGGATCTGTTATCAAATGTAATTTACTCATAGTGGGAACAAGAATAGCTCAGAAGATGCCCTCTTGGAAAGATAATGATTAAATGTAGATTACAGACAATGAGACACATCTTATTGGATATCATGCACTGACATTTGGAAAGATTTCTTACTTATTTAGCACTTTCTATACACCTGTACCTTGAAGCTAATAAGTATCTCCAACAAATGGAAATCCAATAAACTAGAAGGAGATAAATTAATTTAAATACTGAGGAAGCTCAATTTTTTATAAAATTATCAAGATTAAAATATCCAGCACTGGGAATGGTAGATGATATATTGAGCTTTGGACAGGACTTAAGGACAGTTATTTTCAAAAATATTGTCTTCATATGTGTGATATCTGACATATTATATCATATTTAGTAATCATCTTATTGAAATTGCTATTTCCCCTCTCAGTCAAAGTAAATGCTCTTCTGCTTGACTAGAGGATTTTGTTTGTGGCTGTTTGGCAGCTCTTGTCAAAGACTCCAAAGCCTTAGAGTCCTTTGTCTCTACCTGAGTTTTCTCAGTTTAATAGTAAATTTTCAGGCATCCAGAAAATGCCTCTTCCAGTATAGACCCCTCAGGTTCTAAGAAAGGGCCCTGCATTTGGTAGATGAACCATAAATGTTCATTTAATTGGATTTAGCCCAATTGAATTGAGTTGGAATTACAGAGTAAAAGGTTCTAAGTGCAGTGAATAAAAAAAATGTTTGTGGAAATTAGGTATTGGGACTAATTTTGAAGTATATGCATAAAAGACATCTATAACCCAGGAAGACATGAGAAATTATCGCAAAGGAAATACTTAAGCATAAGAAAAGAATATTGAACTACAAATGAAAATAATTGCCCCTTGGCCTATTTGTGAAGACAACAGCTCTATGATTATACACAAATGAAGACTATGTTTAACTGTTTTAAAATGGTAATAATATTTATCTTGTAAATATGAGTTCCTAATGCAAAAACTAGTGTATGTCAACATCTTTGTATTATATAAAAGGAATCCTAATGTAAAGTGCTATTATTGCTGCATATCTTAATATAATGTATAATTATAAATAATTATTATAATGCAAAGGTAATTCATTCAAAAAATTTATATGTCAGGTACCATTCCAAGTAATGGAGATTTAAATGGGAATGAAACAAATATCTTTGCCCTCAGACTTTTTAATTAGTAATGTATGTAATTCAGTACTCTTACCAGGTTTTGAATAGACAAAAAAACTCAACTTTAGCTCTATAAAAGCTTAATTTTATATATATATGGAGTGGCATGCCTTAAGCTATTACTATAATAGTGAATTTACCAGAAAAGAATTTCAACATTAATTATTTTTAAATGCCTTCCTGAAAAAAGAAAATCTTTGTAATCCTACTTGCATTGAAATTTCTCATTTCTGAATCATTAAATGTCTCATTAAATCTTTCTCTAAATCACTGTGCATATCCTTTGTCTAAGAAGCAATCATTCCTAAACTAGGCAAACATTTTTCCCAGTGCCGTTTAATCATGCAAATTTGGCAGTAGAGAACATATATAGTGAATATGCAGAGGAATTTAAATCTTTGGAAAGTGAAAGTGCTGAAAGCAAGTCATAAAGAAAAAATAAATTTAAATGGTGAAATAGCTAATAAATGTTGGGTTGCAATTACAACTAAAATACAACTTAAAATAGCAAAATATAAAGCAATTATAAATAAATAAATAATTTATCAATTAAAATGATTGCTTATTTAACAAGCACTATAAAATAAGTTTCAACATTTATCTTCTTAATAAATACTCTAAAATTATTGACATTTACATGGGATTCACTATTTAATGAATAATCAAGTGAGTAAATAAAATTAAAATATAGAAAGATTGAGTTAGTTTCTATGCCATTAAACAAGGTATGGTATACAATATAAAATTTGCTATACAATATAAAATTTAAAAACTAAAGCAGTAACTTTATATATTCACTCATCCCCAAAACATAGGCTTAGCTTCACACTAAGCACATATAACAAAAGGAGGAAATATGCTTTTGGTTTCAAGGTACCCATAATGATGATTTCAATAACAGTGGTAGAAGTAAATATTATGCTCTCTATTTACAAGATTTTGGCAAAATGATTTGATCTCCATATCTGTAACATTATGAAGCAAGGATCAAGAGAAAAAGCAAGTTTTCTTGTCAAGAATATGAGCTCTGAGGGGAGGAACCAAGATGGCGGTCTGTAGCCAGCTTTCTGCAGACGCTCCTGTCCAGAAGGAGAGTTAAAGGACAGAAATTTAGTGAGAAAGCCAACAGTTTGGACGTGAGCCAAAAGACAAGGTCAAGGAACGCACATAAACACTGCTGGAGTGATCTGCGACCCCAAGGATACAAATAAAAGGTACAGAGCACATCGCCAAGGGGACAGGAGTCCCCTCCCCCAAGAGAACAGCTCGCAGTATATGCCATACCTCCATACAAACAAGCGAGCAGAGTTCAGATGTCCTCCCACTCTACCC
>CAUYON010025755.1:0-14531 GCA_963573935.1 Arctocebus calabarensis | reverse complement strand
TTTTTTTTTTTTTAACTCTTCTTTCCCACGCAACCAACTCTGTGTTTCTTATTTTCTTTTGTTCAAAAAAAAAAAAAAAAAAAAAAAAAAAAAAAAAAAAAAAAAAAAAAAAAGGATTGATTACCACCCTCTCCTAGATTGAAGTTTCAGCAGAGAGATCTACAGTTATAATATTCCTCCCATTGTAGGTTATGCTTTTCTTACGTCTGGCTGCTTCCAGAATTTTCTCCTTCATATTAACTTGGAGATAATTTATTTGAGTTGAGTCATGCTGGGGTTCTGAAACTGTCTGCTATTTGGATTTCTGAATCTCCTGCCATGTTTGAGAAGTTCTCCTTGATTATCTCTTCAAGTTGAGCATCTGGGCCTTTTGAAGCAACCTTGTTGGATTCAGAAATTCCTATAGGGCAAATATTCGTTTTCTTAGAATTGCCCCAGAACTCTCTGATACAATGACCTGTTTTTGCTCTCCATTTCTCTTCCTTTTTGAGCATTTGGGAATTTTTAAAAACTTTATTTTGGGGTGGTACCTGTGGCTCAAAGGAGTAGGGTCCTGGCTTCATTTGCCAGAAGTAGCAGGTTCAAACCCAGTCCTGGCTAAAAACTGCAAAATACAAAAACAAACAAAAGCTCCATCTTCAATGCCAGAAATCAATTTATTCTGCCTGCTCCTTTTTGTTACCTAGGGATTCTACTGTATTTCTCATATCTTTGAGGGCTGAAATTTCTTGCCTCAATATGTCAAAATCTTTGATGACTTTGTCTTTGAATTCATTGAATTATTGAGACAAGTTTTAAAATCCTCCTTGCATTTCTAATTCCAACTTTACCTCCATTATGTTAATCATACTTGCCATTCAAATTCTGAATTTAATTTCTGACATCTCAGCCATTTGTTTATGAATGGGATGTTCTGGTGTGCCCACCTTATTGTTCTCTGGGGGAGTTGATGTACTCTGATGATTAATGTTGCTGGAGTTTTTCCACTGACTCCAACCCATGATTAATTTTCACCATTTGGCTACATGAGCAGATAAGATGAAATTGGGTTGGGGCCTCCTGGAGTAGTGATTAAACAACCCTTTGCCTAAGAGCTAGGAAGCTGGGACTGGTGACTAAAGCCTTTCCCCTATAGCTTTTCAAAGTACCCATACATTTACATGAACTTAGAGAATGGAGACCTGCTTGGTTTGGTGATCCTCAGGGACTCTGTCTTGTTTTCATCTAGTCTCTGTCCACTCCTAGTGAATCATCAAATCTTGCATGACGTCTCAACAGTGGAGAAATACCAGCAACTAACACAGCCACCCCCGTGGTCAAAAACTAGAAAAGTAACATCAAATCTTCCCACAACAACACAACCAAAGTTCCACCTTGGATGTACAGGTGATTGGCCCAGATCAAGAGTTCCAAATCAATTGTCCCAGTCAGCATAGAGATCTACAGTTATTGTAATAATTGACAGTCTTAGGTTGGAGAGATGACAATGTCTCCAATAATTAGATATCAGATGTCTGCCAACAAGATTATGACTCACTCTGGTGCTCCATAGAGTCACAATGGCCCACACAGCAAATGAATTAGTCTGGGAAGATTCTAGCCTTCTTCCACACTTTGCACCTCTGTGACACCCATTTACTGGTAACCCCACAGGGTTGTGACCCAATTCCTTCCAATGAGCAGATGCTCCAGGAGTTTTTGACTGGCTGAGTCACAGGGAGATCTATGTTTCCTTGGCCAGACAACCACACTCTGCCACCAGCCTGCACAGGTAGCTGAAGCTTGACACAAACTTGAGTGCTTAATGGAAGCTGGGGAGTTTCACTCAGTTCCAGGCATGCCCCAGATTGATGCTGCTGCCACATATATTTTCACAGAATTGGCATTTCTGTTGCATCTATCCTCTCCTGTGAGCTGGGTGCTGTTTGAGTTCCCAGAAACTGTGACTCAGCCCCACCCTGTGTCACTGCCCCTTCACCAATTCTCAGTCGGATGACATCTGAGGCTCCGCTGTACTCTCTTGGGGAAGGTGCACTTAGAGCTACAAAGGGCTCTGAGTTTCTGCCCCTCCCTGGGCTAGTGCTGCTGCCATACCTGCTTTTGTGCCCACTATGCTCCCCTGAGAGCTGGTTACATCTTGGGATCACAAAAGCAGCAATTCTTACTCAGCCCCACCCTGGGAGTATGCCACCTCTGTGACTGCTTGGATTCTATTCTCTGTGCCCACAGTACACTGTCATAGGCATTCCCTATGCTCATGAGACCTGCGTATCCATCCCAGATCTGTTCTGCCAGTGGCTGCCACCAGGGTAGAGGCCCGGCTCCCTCTGGTTGGCAAGAGAGGTGCAAAGTGTCTGTCCAAATTATCCCCAGGGTTTGGAGCCCTATTGTTCCCATCACCGAAACTGCTACACTTTGTCTCAGGGAGCTGCTTCACCCTCTTCCGTATGGCTCCCTGGCTTCACAATCCCCACCCCACACCTGTGGCACAGAACCAGCACAGACCTAGAACAGCCCAAGCCCCATCCACACCTCTCAAGAAAATGCCCAAGAGCCTAGACTTCATGGGGGACAGACTCCCAAACTTTGGAGTGAGAGTGGAGAGGAGTGCTGAGATTTCACAATTGCGTATAGACTCTATATTCAGTTTTATGCCTGGTGAGAGAGTATCATTGCACACTAGTGTCTACTGTCTAGGGAATGAGTTCCAGAAATTAGAGGTTCTCTCTCATGGGATAAAAGAGGAAGAGAATTTACCTTCACTCGATTGTTTTAAGAAAGCATACTGAGAGCTGTTCTCATTAGGTAGGGGATTCTTGTACACCTGGTGGTGGACTTTCTACCTATTTTTTATTTCCCTGTGTTCGTAGTTAACCACAGAAGGGGAGATGTGTGCTCTTCAACATTCTCTTTTGGTGTAGCTCCAAATCATCAGCTTACTTATAAAACTTCTGTCCTTTAACTGCCCTTCTGGATTGGAGCATCTGTGGAAAGCTGTATCCATTCGGCCATCTTCCCTCCTTCCTTCTTTTTCCCTTATCATAAAGATTTTAAGGTTCATTCCTATTGTAGCATAAATGTGCACTACAGTCATTATGATTGTTGAAAAAATTCATTCTGTGAATATAGCATGTTATATGTGTAAAATAATTTGCAAATCACATTAGTAGTCCTGAAGACATTCCTTTCTAATCTTAAGATTTTTAAAAGATTTTATCAATAAGATATGTTGGCTCTGTCAACATGCTTTTCTCTGTGTGATGAGGTCACCTCTTGGTTTTCCTTATTGATTCTGTTAATGCAGTGGGGTTTTTTTTAGGTTGTATTTTATTTTTTTATTAAGTTATATATACATAGATCATGGATACATTTATGCCTTTGTGGGATTCAATGTGTTGATTATTTCTACAAAGCGAAGTGCTTACATCCTACTAATTAACATAGCTTTCACCTCATTCATTAATTACAGTGTTAAGACATTTGTGTTCAATACTTGATAGATTTGACTTTCACCCTTGCAATATGCTTTATAGATGAGATCAAATAGTTGATTACACATATGGAGATAAACTAGCAATCCTGGTAATAAATACCATTTCAGAAACATGTATAAAATATTTTGTATGCTTCCAGATTTTTCCTGCATCTATACAGTATATCTCTTATAAATTTGACCATGATTTTCCCCCTTTTCACCAGAAATATACAATGGTTGGGAAGCACCTGTGGCTCAGGTTGTAAGGTGCTGTCCCCATATACTGAGGATGGCAGGTTCAAGTCCGGCCCTGACCAAACTGTAACAAAAATATAGCTGGCCGTTGTGGCAGGCAAATGTAGTTGCTGCTTCTTGGGTAGCTGAAGCAAGAGAATCGACTAAGCCCAGGAGTTGGAGTTGTCTGTGAGCTGTATGATGTGATGGCACTCTACTGAGGGCAATAAAGTGAGACTCAGTCACTACAAAAAAAAAAAATACATTGGTACCATCATCGCTCAATGCAATGCAAGCTGCTAACCACAAGTGACACTCCTGAGTTTATGCTTCTCAGCAGCTGTGAGTACAGACCAATGCCACCACTGCTGGGGAATTATTGGACTTATTTATTAGACAAGTGGGGTCTTATTATTTTGCTCATTCCAGTCTTAAACCCCTTATGTTTCAGTGATTTTTCTGCCTTGACCTCTGTAATTGCTGGAATTATAGGTTTGAGCTATGTTGCTCATCCTTGCTTATATTTTGGTGAAAGTTTATCTCAATAATCCCCATAGGTAACAGCCCACAGATTAGAAAATAACAACTCTATGCAAATATAATTTACTCACTGCACAATTCACCCATTTCAATTATAGAGTTCAGGACTATACCTTCAGGGATCACTTGTATAATTTTTTGTTTGTTACAATAGAGTTTTCCTTAAGGCATAGAGGAGAGAGAGAGGAATGAAGGAAATAAAAGAATGGAGAGAGTAAGCCAATGAGAGATAGAGAATGGGAGGAAGGAAGACTAGAGTGACAGAAGTGTGAAGGTAGGGAGGGAGAGAGGGAAACAAAGAAAGAGAAAAAGACCAAACTTGGTGGCTCACACCTATAATCCCATCCCTCTGGCAGGGTTAGATAAATGAAGTTCGTGAATGAGGAGGTGCTGAGAAAGGACTGAGCAAGAGTCAGACACTGTCTCCACAAAAAGTGAAAAATCATCTAGGCTTTGCAAAAGACACTTGTAGTCCCAGGCACATGAAAGTCTCAGACAGTAGGATAGCCTGAATACTGGACTTTGAGGTTGCTATGATGTAGGCTGAGGCCATGAAAAACTAGCCTGGGCCACATATGCAGACCATACCTCAAAAATACTCAAATTCACACACATGCAAGACAAACCAACAAACAAAGATTTTCATAATCTAAAAAGATCAGAATTTTCTTGATGATTCAAGCAAAGTAGACGTGCATAATTCCTGTGAAATTGTGACCAAATTGAGGCTGTAGCCAGGCATGGTAAATTTGTACACTTTTCTCAAATAGATGTTTTGGGGTAGGTGTCAAACTGGTCCTTGACATAGAGTTCCACAAGCATTGCCTGTGGCTCACTGTGTTGGGTGCTGGCCCCAAATATTGAGGGTGGTGAATTCGAACACTGCTCTAGCCAAACTGAAAAAAATATATCTGGGTGTTGTGGTGGTTGCCTGTAGTCCCAGCTACTCATCAGGCTGTGGCAAAAGAATTGCCTAAGCTCAGAAGTAGGAGTTTGCTGTGAACTTTGATGTCAAGCCACACTACCGAGTCTGACAACCTGAAATGCTGTCTGAAAGAAAAAAAAAATACAAAAACAAATAGTGTCCCACTTTAGTGACTCCATAAATTTATGGAAGATTTGATGGAGCTTGAGTCACTCTGCTGTACAAAATCTCAACTATTGTGGCAGCCTAGTGCCAGGAATTTCATCTGTCAATACAGTCAATAAGGCACAATTGGGAGTCTCTGTGGATGGAGGGCTAAGAGGTGTCCTGGTTCAAATCCTTGAGTGGGGTTTGAAATGAGCATGAAAGGTCATTAGTATCTTTGAGCAGAACCCAGAATCCCAGGACATTACAGGATGAAGTCACTACATGGTCACCATGGATGACATAAGAATAGGTTTTGCCCTGGGTTACCATGTTTATGCTTAACCTTATTCCTGCTAAGCATATGTAGTGGCTATGTAGGTTTCTTGTTGGGACCAAACTTACAAAAGAGTGGGGTTCTCTTCTCCACATTAAATTTCTGCTTCCAAATTTTGTTTGTATATCGAGCCAAGGGATTCAACAACCTTTTCTTTCCTTTCGACGTCATGGATTTGTAAGCAAGTGGAAGCACATGGTTTATACCTAATGCTGCCCTGCGATGTGACACACCAAGAACAGAAGCCCAAAGATCAGTGATTTCACATATCTGACATGTTCATCGCACAATTCTCAGTTCTACTTTTCCTGAGATTTTATTTTTGTATCCAGAATAGGCTTGTTTCAGAAGGTAGCTGTCCTACTGAAGGTCCTCTCTCGAAATCTGGTTAGGCAATGTGTCCAGTGGTGTACTCCATACCTGCAGTCATTTATTCTGATCATGGGAAATACCAGCATGTCTGTAAAGTTCCAACATTCCTGACCTCTTGGCCAGGGGTTTCCAAACTTTTTGTTTCCTGGACACATAGGAAGCTGAAGAGTTATTTTGGGCCATATGTTCAATACAGAATCACTCTTGAAACTCTAACAGAAAGAAATAGAAGTGTGCATAACTGTGGTAATATATTCCACCATGGATAGGCATATCAGTCCTGACACAATCACTATATATCACTGGGCCTGAGGTTTGGACACCCCTCAAGGACTCTGATAATGTCATTTGTTAAGTAGAGTTCAATGATGTTTTTCAAACATGACTACAATATATGGTTGCTCTGGGAGACCAAGGTGGGCTGAACCCCTGTGCTCAGGTGTTGAAGACAAAGCTGAGCAACAGCAAGATACCATCAGCCCCTATCACATAAGCGGTTTGTACTAAAACACAAAAGGTTGTCAAGGGTTGTGACCTTTGTCTTTAGTTCAAGCTACTCCAGCGGCTGAAGCTGGAGGATCCCTTCATCCCAAAGTTGGATGTTGCTGTGTGCTAGGATGATGTCAGGACACTCTAGCATTGAAAACATAGTGAGAGTTTGTCTCGTGAAAAATAATGAGAGAGAGAGAGAAATTGTTATGGAGAAATATAACAGCCATGGTATGAGGAGAGTTCAGTAGGTAGATGGAATATGGGACTACAAAAAGGACGAATTTATTGTAGCCCCTCTGGGGGGGGGTAATAATGAGATAATGAGTCAGGAAAAATGGGTTTGAAATTAGTTCCTTAGAATATTGCCAGTTGATCTGATTGGTAGGTGTTCTACAGAGTTGTATAATCCCTGGGTTCAGACTGATTGGGGCAAGGAATATTGGCCCAGATTGGAGGAGTTCAACAGAATAGGTGGAGGGTATCCTCTGAATCTTTTAGTGTGCATAAGAAAAGCTTGATTTGAGTCAAGAAGTTATTGGGTGTGCAGTTTCCAGTGACTATAAGAATCTAGGATATCAAAACGTCAGAATTACGTGAAATTCAAAGGGTTGTTTAATAGAGGTTGTGGGAAAACAATTTCCTTGTGAGAGAATAATTTCTCTAGTTGACATTTAATCTAAGGGAACAATTTCTTTCTTTTTTTTTTGTGACAGAGCCTCAAGCTGTCACCCTGGGTAGAGTGCTATGGCATCACAGCTCACAGCAACCTCCAATTCCTGGGCTCAAGCGAGTCTCCTGCCTCCGCCTCCCAAGTAACTGAGACTACAGGCACCCGCCACAACGCCCGGCCATTTTTTTGGTTGCAGCCGTCATTGTTGTTTGGCAGGCCGGACTGGATTTGAACTCGCCAGCTCAGGTGTACGTGGCTGGCACCTTAGCCCACTGAGCCAAAGGCGCCGAGCCAAAGGGAACAATTTCTACTCTAGATATGTGGTCAAAGTAAAAATGAGGGGTAATTTTGCTACCAATGATTCCTCCATTTATGTATTTAGACAGAGTCTTGTTTTGTTGCCCTCAGTAGAGTGCCCTATTATCATATCTCACAGGAAACTTCAAGTTTTGTCATCAAGCTAACTTATTCCCTCAGGAGGAACTATAGGCTCCTGAATAACATCTGGCTATTTTTATCTTCAGAGATGGGGATGTCACTAGTGCTCAGGCTGGTCTCCATTTCAGAAACTCTGAGAATCCAACTGATGTGGTCTTCAAAAGTGCCAGGATGACAGGTGTGAAGCACCACTGGTGGACACCAACCATAGTTGAAAAATATCCCAAATTTAAGGTCTGGACTGATGGCTCACACCTGTAATGCTAACATTATTGGAGGCAGAAGTGAGTGGTCCAAAGTAACCAGGCAATGTCAGGGAGCTCCTGGACACCCAGATGCTCAGGAGGCTGAGGCAATAGGATCTGTTCACCCAGGAGTTGGAGAATGCAGTTAGCTAGGATGATGTCAGGGGACTCTACCCAGGGGGACATTGTAAGATTCTGTATCAAGGAAAAAGAAAATGACAACTTCTGTAGGATGGAACAATGAGCCATCCATGTCAATTCATTTGATCCTGTGTGTGAGCAGGGAGATAGCGTTGACCGCCTCTCAAGTACTCTCACAACCTGGGTACTTCTTATGTTGTGAGCCTTTTGAGCACCTCAAGTTTTCAAAAACATCTTCAATTAGCTTCAGTGAAATAAGTAAGTCACAATTTGAAATTATACAATACTGTGTTTCTTATTGTAGTCACACAATTATATAGCTATCATCACAATCTAATTTTAGAACTTTGTCTTCTCCCCCCACACAAAGAACATCAATAACTAGTAGCAGTCACTTTCACTTCCCCACCAACTTCCCCCGCCTGCCCCATACTCCTAGCAGACAATTGGCCTTGTCTTGATGTTTCCTTCTGAGTTCACTAATGCTCTGTGTTATATTTTGTAAGTGGCTTGGTCTCCTATCAGAATGATATTAAAGTTCATTCTTCTTGTAACATGAATGTGCACTTCATTCCTTTTGATCACTGAAAAATATTCCATTGTGTGACTATAGCATGTTATATGTATCCACTGATATGTAAATCCCATTAGTAATCCTAAAGATCTTCCCTTCATGTATAAGATTGTTTTTTGTTGTTTTTGCAGCTTGGCTAGGGCTAGGTTTGAACCTGTCTCCCACGATATATGGGCCCAGCACCCTACACACTGAACAACAGGAGACTCCCCTCATCTAATATTTTTAAAAGATTTTATCAACAATACATGTTGCCTCCTTCAAAAGATATTTCTTTTGTCCCTTGAGGTGACCATGTGGTTTTTCTTATTGATTCTATTTATGTAGTGTGTTTTGTTACTTCATTTTCCCATATTGAGCTGGACTGACAATTCTGGTAATAAATCCCATTTGGGATACGTGTATAAAATATTTTGAATGCTACTGTAGTTTTCCTGCACCTATATAGTAACTCTCTTATATATTGGATACTGTGTTTCTCCCTTTGCTCCCAGACAAAAATATATTGATACCATCATAGTTCAAGGAAGTGCAAGCTGCTAACCTCAAGTGATCCTCCTGAGTTTATGCTTCTCAGCAGCTGAGAGTACAGTCCCATGCCACCACTGCTGGGGAAGTTTTTCACTGATTTCCTGGACAAGCGGGGTCTTTCGATGTTGCTTAGTCTGGTCTGAAACCCTTTAGCTTTCAGTGATCTTTCTGCCTTGGCCTCTGCAGTTGCTGGGATGATAGGTATGAGCTATGGTGCCCTTCTATGCTTATGTTTTGGGGAATGTTGTTATCTATTTTCATCATAGATAACAGTCCATAGTTTAAAAATAACAACTTTTTTCTGATATAATTAACACACCATTTCAAGTGTAGAGTTCAAGACTATACATTCAGGTATCCCTTGTATACTTTGTTTGTTTGTTACTAGAGAAGTTTCCCTTAAGTTGCAGAGGAAAGAGATAGAGGAAAGAAAGGAATTAAGGAAAGAAAGGAATGGAGAGAGCAAACCAATGAGAGAGAGACAATTGGAGGAAGGAAGGATAAAATGAGTGAGGGGTGAAAGGAACAAGGGACAGAGGGAAAAAAGAAAGAGAAAATGACCAAGCTTGGTGGCCCACACATATAATCCCAGCCCTCTGACATGCTGAGCTAAGTGGAGTTGTTGAATGAGGGGGTTCTGAGAAAGGACTGAGCAAGTGTCAGACCCTTTCTCTACCAAAATGTGAAAAATCATTTGGCATTGCGACAGGCACCTGTAGTCCTTGCCACATTGAAGTCTCAGAAGGAGTGTTGACTAAAACCTGGATTTTGTGGTTTCTATGATCTAGGATGATGCTATGAAAAACTAGCTTGGGCCACATATGGAAACCATACCTCTAAAATACCCTACAGACACACACATGCACAGACAAACCAACAAACCAACCAATATTTTCATCATCTAAAAAGACTAGAACTACCTTAATGTTTCTAGCAAAGTAGACATGCTTAAGACATGTGAAACTATGACTACATTGAGCCTGTACCCAGGCATAGTAAATTTGGAAGCTTCTCTCAAATTGATGTTTTATGGTAGGTGTCAAATAGGTCCTAGAAATAGCATTCCAGGGTTGTTGCCAGTGGCAAATTGGATAGGTAGGTGAGTTTGAAGGATTCATATAAAGAAGGTGCTGTTTGAATCTGGCCCCTGCCAAACTGCAAAACAAAATAGCTGGGTGTTGTGGTGGTCTCCTGTAGGCCCAGCTACTCAGGAGACTGTGGCAAAACAGTTGCCTAAGCTCAGGAGTAGGAGCTGGCTATGAGGTGTGGTGCCATGGCACTCTACCAAGTTTGATAAAGCAAAACTCTGAGTCCAAGAATGAAAAAAAAAAAAAAAGCAACTAGCATCCTATTTAAGTGACTCCATGAAGTTATGTGAGCTGTGATGCAGTCTGAGTCATACTGCTGTACAAAATCACAACTGTTGTGTCAGCCTAGTGCCAGGAACCTCAATGATCAATAGTATCAATAAGTCCCAAGTGGAAGATCACTTCCCTGTCTGTGGATGGAGGGCTAAGAATTGTCCTGGTTCAGTCCCTTGAGGGATATCAGCTGAAGTGAGCAGAAAAGGACACTCAGTATTTTTGAACAGAAGCCTGGAACACAGGGCATTACAGGATGAAGTCATTACATGATCAGTGTGGATGACATCACAATGGGTGTTTCCCTGGGTTACCATGTTTATGCTTAAACTTATTCCTGCTAGGCATGTGTAGTGGTGATCCATGTTTCTTGTTGAGTTCAAACTGGTAAAAAAGTGTGGGGGTCTATTCTCAACACTCAACTCCTGCTTCCAAAGGTTTGTTTGTATATCCAGCCAAGGGATTCAACAACCCTTCCTTTCCTTTTCACGTCATGGATTTCAAGTCATGGATTTCTAAGCAAGTGGAAGATTATGGTTTATGCCTAGTACTGCCCTAAGATGTTACACACCAGGATCCCAGGCCCAAAGATGAGACAGTGATTTCACAGACCTGAGAGGTAAGTCACATAATTCTAAGTTCTACTTTCCCTGAGCTTTTACTTCTTTCTCTAGAATAGGCTTCTTTCGGATGGTAGGTACTATACTGAAGGTCCTCTCTCAGAATGAGGTTAGGCAATGTGTCCAGTAGTGTACTCTATACCTGAAGTTATTTATTCTGATCATGGGAAATATCAGCCCATCTGGAAACATCCAACATTACTGAACTCCAGCCCAGGTGTGTCTAAACTTTTGGTTTCTTGGCCACATAGAAAGTAGAAGAGTTATTTTGGGCCACACGTTCAATGCACAATCGCTAATGAAACTTGACAAGCAAAAAAGTGATGTGGGCATAACTGTGGTGATATGTGCCCACCAAGGATATAAAAAACAGTCCTGACATAATCCCTATATGTCACTGGGGCCTGAGGATTGGACACTCCTCAAATCCCCTCAAAGCCCCTTAAGTAGAGCTCAATGATTTTTGCCACACATAACTATAATATTTGATTTCTCTGAGAGGCCAAGTTGGGCTCATCCCCTGAGCTCAGGGGTTGAAGACAAACCTGGGCAACAGCAAGATAACATCAGCCCCGATCACACACCTGGTTTGTACTAAAATAGAAAATGTTGTCAAGGGTTGTGGCCCATGACCTTTAATTCCAGCTACTCCAGAGGCAGAGGCAGGACTATCCTTTCATCCCAAGAGTTAGATGTCCCCATGGATCACCAGGACCTGAGTATTGGACACTTCTCAAATGCCTTCTAAAGTCATAACTTAAACACAGCTAAATGACATAGGCCATGCATGACTACAATATTTGATTACTCGTGGAGGCCAGGGCAGGTTGATCCACTGTGCTTAGGGTTTGGAGACAAAGTTGAGAAATAGCAGGATACCCTCAGCCTCGATCCCAAACCTGGTTTGTAATAAAGTAGAAAAGGTTGTCAAGTGTTGTGGCCCTTGCCTTTGGTTCCAGCTACTCCAGAGGCCGAGGCAGGAGAATTCCTTCATTCCAAGGGTTGTATATTGTTGTGGGCTAGGCTGATGTCATGACACTCTAGCCTGTGCAACATATTGAGAGTCTGTCTCATGACAAATAATAAATGAAAGAAAGAAATTAATAAAAATTGCTATGCACAGTGTCCAAGAGCCAGAGTAGGGGGAAGCGTCAGTAGCAGATGAAATATGAGACTACATAAAGGAGAAGAATTATTGTGGTCCCTGTGGGGGGGGAAATGTGTCAGGATAAGCAGGCTTGTAGTTGGTTCATTAGGATATTTCCAGTTGATCTGTTGGGTAGAGGTTCTTCAGTGATGTCTGGTCACTGTGCTCAGACTGACTGAGGGAAGGGAATATTGGCCCAGATTGAAGCAGCCCAACAGAAGACGTGGAGGGTGAACCCTGGATTTCTTAGTGTGCATATGAAAAGCCTTATTTGAGTCAAGAATACATTGTGTGATGTTGAAACACCTGTTGCTCAGGGTGTAGGGCAACGGCCCCATATACCGAAGGTGGCAGATTCAAACCTGGCCACAGTCAAACTGCAACATAAATACAGCTTAAAGGGTTGTCATCAATCAAATCAATTCCCTCAGCTGGGACTCTAGGAGTCTGCATAACAACCAGTAGTTTTTTATTCCTCAGAGATGGGGATCTCACTAGTGCTCAGGCTAATCTCCAATTCAAAAACTCAGATGATCCAACTGACTGGTCCTCCCAACATGACAAGATGACAGGCATGAAACTCCATCCCTGGCCACCAAGCATAGTTTGAAAAATATTCCAACTTCAGGGTTTGGAGTGGTTGCTCACATCTTTAATCCTAACACTCTGGGAGGCAGAAGTGGCTGGTCCAAATAACTGAGCACTGTGGAGGAAACATTGGAATCCCAGATGCTGAGGAGGCTGAAGGAATAGGAACTGTTAAGCCCAGGAGTTTGACATTGCAGTTATCTAGGATGATGTCAATGCACTCTACTCGGAAAAGGAGTCAGACTCTGTCTAAAGAAAAAAGAGTGAAAGTTTGATCTCTTCTGAACCTATGTGGATACCCTTGATCGCTTTTTCTTCCCTAATTGCAATGGCTAAAACTTCCATTACAATGTTAAAGAGCAATGGAGACAATGGCCAACCTTGCCTAGTTCCTGATCTAAGTGGAAATGATTTCAATTTAACTCCATTCAACACGATGGCTGTGGGTTTACTGTAGATGGCCTCTGTTAGTTTAAGAAATGTCCCTTCTATACCAATTTTCTTAAGTGTTCTGATCATGAAGGGATGCTGGATATTGTCAAAAGCTTTTTCTGCATCAATTGAGAGAATCTTATGTTCTTTATTTTTAATTTGTTTATGTGCTGAATTACATTTGTAGATTTGCCATGGAATACTATGCAGCCTTAAAGAAAGATGGAGGCTTTACCTCTTTCGTGTTTACATGGATGGAACTGGAACATATTCTTCTTAGCAAAGCATCTCAAGAATGGAAGAAAAAGTATCCACTGTACTAAGCCCTACTATGAAGCTAATTTATGGCTATAACCCAATTATAGCACAAGCATATGGGGAAAAGGACAAGGGAGTGGGGGGGAGTGGGGAGGATGGGTGGAGGAAAGGTAACTGGTGGGGTCACACCTACAGTGCATTTTAGAAGGATACAGAGGAAACTTACTAAATACAGAATACAAATGTCTTCATACAATAACTAAGAAATTGCCATGAAGGCTGTGTTAAACAGCTTAACTATATCACTAAAATAAAATGGAGCTTATGAAATTAAAAAAAAAAAACAGTTTGATGAAAATGTTTCAGCTTATGTATGAAACCAGCACATTTTACCCCTTGAGTACACTAATGTACTCAGCTATGATTAAATAAAAAAATAAATAAATAAAGGAAAAAGAAACGAAATCTTCAGTAGGATGAAACAATGTGCCTTCCATGTCCATTCATGGTAACCTGTGTGTCAGCAGGGCGATAAAGTTGAATGTCTCTCATCCCCTGGGTACTTCTTATGGTATGAGCTCTTTAAGCACCTCAACTTTTGGAGAGCATTGTCATTTAGCTTCATTGAAATAAGTAGTTCACCCTTTGTGTATAATTCTGTTTTGTTAGCATAGTCCCACTATTGTACAGCTATCATCACAATCTATTTTTAGATCTTTGTCTTCTTCCCCTACAAAAACAGGGTAAATAGCTACTATTAGTCACTTTAATCTTCCTCACCACCCTCCTCCACCTTCCCCCTACTCTTAGGAACACTTGGTCTTGTCTTGATGTTTTTTTCTGAGTTCAGTCATGCTCTTTGTGGTCTTTTTTTTTTTTTATAATTTTATTGAATCATAATTCTGTACATTGGTGCAATCATAGGGCACGATTCATATACATTCAGAAATGTTTTGATCATACTGTTACAGATAGCCTTCATGGCATTTTCTTGATCACTATATAAA
>CAUYON010025754.1:0-31899 GCA_963573935.1 Arctocebus calabarensis | reverse complement strand
TTGTACTTCATCTACCTTGTCATTCCTTGGGGGAGTTGATCTACTCTGGTTATTCATATTGCCAGAGTTTTTCTGTTGATTCCGCCTCATGATTATTTTTCACTATTGCCTATGACCTTCCTCAGAGTTGGGGAGGTGTCTGTCCTAGATCAGACCTTGGCAGAATCGCTCTGTTGTTACTGGATCTTTGTAGGGAGTGACCCTGTGTTTCTAATGATTTCTCAAACCCTGCAGGGTGGAGAGCTTAAATCCTCCTCAGCCTGCTTAGAAGACACTTTAAATTGCTAACTTGGGTTAAGCTGAAGCTTCCTCAGGAAAGCGCTGTGGCTGGGATCACTCCTTGAGTGGCTATCCACTTACCCAGATAAGTGCCAGAACCAGTCTCACCCTATGCCCCTGAGGGCTAAGACTGCAAGGTGTCTCAGTCCCTGCCTTTAGGCTGCTCAGTCACTAGATTACTCGCTCCCGCCCAATGCCTGTTTTGTGACCCTCAGGGTAGAGCTTGCCAGGGCAGTTCTCCCACAATGGCTCCATACAGCCCACCACCAAACACTGGCAGCTCCATCTGGCTTGGTGGCCCAGTCTGGGGCCCCAGACAACACTCAAAAAAACCCTGCACTCCTGCCCAAGTTCTCCCAAGGCAGTTCAACCAAGTGCCAAGTCCAAAAGAAACCCAAACGGCTCACAGGCAAGGCCCTTCCAGCCTGCAGTCCCACTGCTGCCCCACCCACAGCCGCCAACAAGATCAGACCGAATGAACAGACGCAACCACTTGCCCAATCTCCGCCGCTTTAGCCTTCCTCAGGGTGTCCAGAAGCCTCACGCTGTCTCCCTGTGTCCCCAAAGGGAAGTTCCTGGGCAGATCCTGCCTGGCAGAGATGCCTGAAGTCCTCTCTCCCCAGTCTCACCGTGCCCAGCCGCAAGGAAGCTGTTACTTGTCCGCCATCTTGCTCCACCTCCCTATCAAAGTCTGGCAATCTCTAAAATGATGACCCCAAGCTCCTTAGGCTGGCTCATGACATCTGGTGCCCCTGTTCCAAACACTGACCTCTGCCTTTCTGCCCTCAGGTCACCTGTGCTCCTAGGCGGCTCCTTGGCCAGGCATCTGCTCCTTCCTGGCTGCATGTGGTCCCTTCCCTCCCCACTTGTGGTCTTCTCCTCATGGCCCTCCCTCTGTTCAGCAGATATTTCTCTCTCTCTCTCTCTCTCTTTTTTTTTTTTTGTTGAGACAGAGTCTTGTTTTGTCACCCTCAGTAGAGTGCTATGACACCATAGCTCACAGCAACCTCAAACACTGGGGCTCAAGTAATCTTCTTGCCTCAGCCTCCCAAGTAGCCAGGACTACAGGTGCCCACCACAGTACCCCACTATATTTTCAGAGACAGGGTCTTGCTTTTTTTTTGGCTCAGGCTGGTCTCAAATTCCTGAGTTCAAGCAATCTACCAGCCTCGGCCTCCCAGAGTGCTAGGATGACAAGCATGAGTCAGCATGTCCAGCCTCAGCAGACACTTCTTACCCTTAATTGTCAAGTCCTCAGCAAAGCTGTGCCTTTATTTACCACTAATGGTACCCACTGTACTGCACGATATTACTTTCATCAATAGAATTGCATTTTATTAATTCTTTATACAGACCCTGGAATACCACCCACCTTCCTCACAGTCAGTGCCTCGGGAGGGCAGCAGGAACCCTCCTCTGCATTTCCCTCTGTTGCAACCTCTGCCATTGTGCAGGATGTGGCACGCAAAAGCTCCATGGAGAATTTTGAATAAATAGATGAGAAGTCAAGACTCCCAGGTCTCTAAAGCCAAATAATGCTTTTTTGTGACTTGGATATATTTTCTTAACTTGAAAACAAACGCTTGGTTTAAGTGGCCTCTCTTCTGGATGAAACTGTTTTTTGTTTTGTTTTGTTTTGAGACAGACTATGTCTCACTTATGTCGCCCCCGGTGGAGTGCCCTGGCATCACAGCTCACAGCAAACTCTTGAGCTCAAGAGATTCTCTTGCCTCAGCCTCCTGAGTAGCTAGGACTATAGGCACCTATCACAATGCCTGGCTATTTTTTGTTGCAGTTGTCATTATTATTTAGCTGGCCCAGGCTGGGTTTGAACCCACCTGCCTCAGTGCACGTGGCCAGTGCCATAACCACTGTGCTACGGGCACTGAGCTATGAAACCATTTTATTAGAAAAAAATTTCAGATGTGTTAGGTATAAGACTTCAATTATTTCTCAGAAGAAAGAGAATCTGGCTTATTTCAATAGAAAAGGGAGCAATATCGAGCGTTTTACCCCTGACAGCTCACACAGAGGCGACTGGCGGATGATTAGAGGCAAAGTGTGCCCATCCAGAGTGGCAAAGACAGAAGAGACCATGTCAGCTGTCAGCTTCCGTGCAAGCGGAAAAGGTGCCTGCTACCTTTCCACACCAACAGGAGGTCTCTTGTCACCCCAGGGATTCTCTGCTAGCTCTCTTGAAAATGGAATTCTAAAAAGTGTGCAGAATAAATAAAAGATAGGTTTTCATAAGCACTTTGCTCCAGCAGTGCAAGGGGCAGGAATAAATGCACATCCCCCCCAAACCGTGATGAGAGGCAGAGGGCAGGCATGGGATCAGCACTAGAGCCTAAAATTTCACTGGGAACTTTTGCTTAATACAGGAAGAAATACCAGCAAAGTGATCTGCCCTGAGTCAGACAGTCAGTCTAATAAGGAATGATGATAATGAGTCTTCTTGACTTTGGACCACAGCCTCCCACTGGCACAGGCATTTCTTAAAGTCTGTCCCATCTGGAATAGTGAAGCTCAACCTCAAAATGCCTATATTTGGAAGCCCAGGGCATGATTTCCCCAGCCTGACTCAGGTAAGGCAGAAGCTAACCCAGCAGGTATTGTCTGTCCATAGCACCTCACACAGATGTGAAAATGGAGAGAAATCACATGTCAGCTACAGAGTCAGAGGCCCAACATCAATCAAACCACTGCTAGGCGCAGTCACCCCTGGCCATTTTCTAGATGTGGGGAACCGATTCGTCAGTCATGGACTAACTGCTACATGCTGCTGGTAAAAGTTAGATAAGGAAGGGCTTGAAGAAAAGCTGAATCTGCCAGGACAGGAGAGTAGCCTGCCTCCCTCCAAAGGCAAAGAAGAAGCCAGGTGTGGTAGCTCACGCCTGGAATCCCAGCACTCTGGGAGGTCGAGGCAGGTGACAGCCTGAGCTCAGGACTCCAAGAACAGCCTGAGCAAGTGTAAGACCCCATCTCTAAAAAAATAGCCAGGCATTGTGGCAGGCACCTTGGGAGGCTGAGGCAAGAGGATCACTTGAGCCCAAGTGTTTGAGGTTGCTGTGAGCTATGACGTCACAGCACTCTATCCAGGGTGACAAAGAGAAGCTCCGCCTCAAAAGAAAAAAAAAAAAAGGAAAACAAGGGCTCAACTACTTTCTGTGACACCTAGGGATCTCCCAGAATAGGGAAAACAAAACAAAAAATGTCTGTTGAGAAAGGAATCTTTGTTGATCCAACCTGTATCACAGAAAGAGAGTGACTGGGCCTGTATGTGCTTGCTACCCATGGTGACCAAACAAGGCTCTCTGCACAATCTGGAAAGTGTCATTCTGGGAGAGGCCTCGTCACCGGAGTGTGTAGATTCAAGCTATCTGGGGAGAGATATGGAGTCTTCCTACCGTAACCCTGTGCTAATCAGGTCACTCTTGACACCTCCCTTCCCTGGGTCTCATATTCACTGATGGCCACATCATAATTTGGCCCAATTGTCTGACAATACTAGACCCCTGGCAGAAGACAGAGATGAGAAGAAAGAGCATGGACCTGCCAACATACACCTGTCACCCCACCCCGGTGTGGCCAGCATGGTGTGATGCTGGGGAGGTCCCCACTTACTCCTGGATGACCTTAGCAAATCATTTTTCCTCTCCCAACACAGGCTCTCATTTTCAGAAGGAGGTCACCATGCCCAGTGTGACGGTGATAACGTTCCTGGCACACAGGGGACGTTAGTAAACTCTAGCTCCCTTTCCGTCTGTGAACATTCTAAGAATATAAGGAATTCCTTTGCTCCCTCTAGGGATATATGAAACTGCTCTGAAGATAGAACAACGGTTCTCTAAGCTACAGAGCTGGGCCTTCTTTCTTTTCATATCATTATGAACTGTGTCCTTGACACTGCAATGAAACCATCAGTGCCCTATGGAGAACAAACTATGATTTTACTACAAAATAAGCCGTTGGAAAGGAAGGAAGGAAATTTACATTTTCCCTTAACAGCAGCCTGGACAAACCGGCGATATCTTCTTCCTCTGCCAAATGTGAGGTACCTTCTCCCCAATGCTCATGACATGCAATAGAAAGCTTTAAGTTGTTCACTTAAACTCACAGGTGGTGACTCACACCTGTAATCCTAGCAATCTGGAAGGTGGAGGTGGGTGGATTGCCGGAGCTCACAGGTTCGAGACCAGCCTGAGCCAGAGCGAGACCCCCCATCTCTAAAAGTAACCGGGTGTTTCCACAGGCGCCTGTAGTCCCAGTTACTCTGTTGACTGAAGCAAGAGAATCGCTTGAGCCCAAGAACTTGAGATTGCCATTAGCTGTGATGCCACGGCACTCTACTGAAGGTGACAAATTGAGACTCCAGTCTCAAAAAACATAAAAAAATAGAGGAAAAAAGGAAGTTCAGTTGTTTCTCTAGCTATCTCTGACAAGCTTCAAAACTTGAGAAGGATGACCGCTGACAAAGCAGAGAACACAGGCATCCTCCTTTTCAAACAATAACCCACATATGAAAGAGGAAACTAAAATTCAACAAGAAGAAAGCCCTGATTGTTCTCCCACCATCCTGTCACTCCTGGCACATTGTCACCCACATGGAACAGCTGCTAGCGCAGAGACAGACACAGTGGCTGCGGCTGGTACTGATGCTAAAGCTTTCCACAAAGACTTCTGTTCCATTAACATAAAACCGCCCCGGGCAGTTTTCACCCAGCCGGTGACACAGCCACCAGACCCTCACCGATGGCGCTCACGCCACTTGGCTCACGTGCTGGGGGCTCAAGCTACTGTTCCCCACTGTGCACGTCCTATCAGGGAAGAACATTTACAAAGTCTTTAAAATTATTCCACTTCCTCCACATGTTAATCTATGGAAAACTGAGGAAAATGTCCTTGTTTGTATTTTCTAAGGTCTTCAAAAATAGCTAATCCTGTAGTTTCCAAAGAAAGAGTCACAACAAAAAGAAATATCCAAAACCAAACAAACAAACAAAAAAACACCTGAAAATCTAAAACTAAAGAATACAAGAAGAGGAATTTAGGTCTTCATTCATACACATCCATGGGTCAGCAGACCTCAGCCTTCTCATCTCTGCCGTCCCCGGAATGTCCTTCCATCCCTTTTCAGCTCATTTCTTACCATTCCTATATTCTTCAGATGAAATGGCCAATTCTTTCAGTTTCCAGGGAACAGTGATAAAAAACATATTGGTCTTTATTACTAACTTTATATATGATTCTCTACAGCATTTACCTATTATAGCGTGTTAGAAAGGCTACTGTTTCAGGCCGGGCACGGTGGCTCACTCCTGTAATCCTAGCACTCTGGGAGGCCGAGGTGAGTAGATTGCCTGAGCTCAGGAGCTCAGGAGCTCAAGACCAGCCTGAGTCAACAGTGAGACCCCATCTCTAAAAACAGCCAGGCACTGTGGTGGGCACCTGTAGTCCCAGCAACTCAGGAGGCTAAGGTAAGAGGGTCACTGGAGCCCAAGCATTTGAGGTTGCTGTGAGCTATGATGCCACAGCACTCTACTGAGGGCAACAAAGTGAGACTCTGTCTCAAAATAAATAAATAAATAAAGGCTACCAAGTTTGTGAACTTCCAAGGACACGTCTGCTTTCTTCATCTGATAATTCTAGTACCAGCTCAGAGCCTGCTGACCACTCAAGTGAAATACATATTTGATGAATGAATGGCTAAGAGACATCACCTCAGTAGAAATTAGCCAAAGAAGAATTGTTTTTTTTCTGTAACTTGAACTGCATCTCCTGGTACAGGGAAGATCTTCCTATGGAAGTAGCAGTTATGGAGAAAAGCTACTATAGAACACATAAGAGTCAAACTGACATTCCACTGGAAAAGAATTGGGGCCTCTGTATTTTCACATGTGGGGTGGGGATGATTACGCCTCTTTGAAGCTATGAGATGTGCTATCAAAACAGCTGAAGTCACTTAATCTACTGTCCAAGTACAGTGATTAGGACATGGATGAAAAGATTCCTGCACAGTTAGGTTTGCATATCTCACTTTTAAAAGCTGAATTATGCTCAGAGGAGAGTGATCAGGATAAAAAGCAAGCATGGAATTACACGATAAGAATAAATGTTACATAAAATGTTCAATATTGAGAAAATGTGTCTCAGAGAAGGAAAAGACTAGAATAAGAACCGATGGGTAAGAAATACAGACAGATAAAATTCAACTGAAGACTTACAGTGATTATGCAAACAATTAGTAAAATCGAAAGTGGAAGGAGCTACTCTAGAAATAATGAATTATTTGTCAATGAAAATACTCACTTTAGCAGAGAGGCCTCAAGTATTAAAAGGGCTGGAAGACCAGCTTAATTGTTTTTTTGCTTTAATTTTGTTTTTATTATTAAATCATAGCTGTGCACATTAGTGCAATCAAGGGGTACAATGTGCTGGTTTCATATACAATCTGAACTATTTTCATCAAACTGATTAACAGAGCCTTCATGGCACTTTCTTAGTTATTAGCTTAATTTTAAGGACTCTTCATCTAAATTCTGTAAGGCTAGTATTCTAGTTAATAGAGTTAGAATAAGACTTTAGGGCATCAATTTTACAGTGTTTTTTACCTTTTAATATTTTTTCTTTCTTTCTTTTTTTTTTTTTAGAGACAGAGTCTCACTTTATCTCCCTCGGTAGAGTGCCATGGCGTCCCACAGCTCACAGCAACCTCCAACTCCTAGGCTTATGCGAATCTCTTGCCTCAGCCTCCCGAGTAGCTGGGACTACAGGCGTCCGCCACAACGCCTGGCCATTTTTTTATTGCAGTTTGTCCAGGGCCGGGTTTGGACCCGCCACCCTCGGTATTTGGGGCTGGCACCCTACCCACTGAGCCATGGGGGCCGCCATTAGCTTTCACTTTTATTTTAAAGCTTTGAAAAGACACTGTAAATATTTCTTCTTATAAAATCAGCTAAATTGTGGAAACCCCAGGTTTAGGCACAGTTTCCTCAAATCAGAAAGCAAAATACAATTGCTATAGATTTTTAACTTCATCTTTAATAATGTGATGAGATTTACCTCATTTATAGTAGTGCTTAACTGAAGCTGATATCCTAAACTCTTTCTCCACAAATTTTTTGGCCTATTCCAACCTTGAAATGTCTTATTCTCACCATTCAACATGACAACAAAAAGAAAGAAAAATGCATATAGATTGGAAAGGTGGTAAGTGTGAAAACTATCTTTATTCTCAAAAAAAATTAAATGAAATGGATTTCATCTTTTCCATTAGAATCTATTTTTTGATCACATAATTCATCTTTCTGAGGCTTCCATTTTGAAGTTCAGTATGGGCTTGGCAAATGATGTTTAATTACTAAAAAATGTATTTGAGAACTTTTAAGGCTGCACCCAAAAATTGATCACTGAGTCTGAGTTTTTCTATGTTGAGTCACGTAATTCCTGCCCAAAGCCTCTCTTCTCACCCCACAGGGAGTGGTGACCATTAGCCCAGAAAAAACAGCCCACGTCAGGGCGCATGAGGAAGAAACAGGTCTCAGGAGCAGGGCAGGGCAGGGCAGGACTCAGATCCTTTACTACCACTCTCTCATGTGACAACCAACCGAAGTGGGAGAAGCTTGGCCCCTCTTATCAACCCGAAGATACTGGCCACCGCCTGCCGTGATCATCCACAGTTTAGAGCATGCAGCTTACAAACCAGCCTGCCTGTGTGTGACACTGGCGCCACCTTTTACTATCAGTGAGATTCAGGCCAATGACTTAACTTCTCGGACTTCTGTCTCCTCCTCACACCAGAAAGAACACCCCAAAGGCAGCGACTGAAGGAGCTTCGGATGCCCTCAGCCACACCAGGGCTTGCTAAGGACCGTTAGAATGGGTCCTGCGTGGGTGGCTTGTCATCCAGTCTTGTAGAGAAATGCTCCTCTGGGGTGAACAGGGTGGAAGACTGTACCTGCAGCCCTGGGCAGCTCCGGGAGGAGGGGCTTGGGAAAGGTCAGTTGCGTGACACTGCTTACTAAGGGCAGTATCGTCACAACTTACCTCTCCTGCCAGGTGAAGTCCAAGGACCTAAAAGAAGACAGATAGCAGGTCAACTCCATGGAATATGATCCACTTTGTTTATTTAATGGGTGTCTTATATAGGGCAGAAATTTGCCCCAGACTTTCTTTCATGAGAAGACAGGAGAGAGGCTGTGAAAGAGGTCCACCCACCTCTCGACTCCCCAAGTGCTTTATTACCTACCAAACCCCAAGAGCTGCCAAACTCGCCATAGTCAGTACACACCCACCCATTATTACTCTGGGCTGTAGTGTTCCCTCTGCTAGCACAACGCCCCCTCTGTGTCAACAGACTCGACATTGAGACTGCCTGGCGCGGCACCTCACTCAGCAAGGAGATGCCCTGCTTTCTGAACAGAGCCTGTCTTCCGGCTCTTAAGCACTACATGTCTACCCAGCCCAGGACCAACTGGGTAAATGAGGGAAACTGTATTCACCTTCAGCTGTTGACGCAAAGTACCATTCATTTCCTCATCTGGCTTCTCTGCAGAGCTTTGTACTCCCTTTGCCTCCAACACTAGAATCTTTGCTAGGGCTGGGATTACATGCTTTGCTTTCTCTTAACTCATCCCAACATCAGGACAGGCCAGGACAATAAAATACATGTTATGAAACTGATCAAGGAGTTTCTAAAATTTCCACTCATGGACGTGATCCATCCAAAGCCACAGAAGTCAAGCACTGCAGGGCTTACAGCAGGGCAGTTCCCCGACACCTCTAAGATTCTTTGGCAGCTAGACCAAAAGGCAGCGCTCTGACCCTTACGTGCTCCAGGAAATGATGAGCTGCAGGAAGCTTCTTGCACACAGGGTAGTGAGCAATCCTTCCTCCTTCACAACGTCCCCAAGGGCTTGAGTGGTCCCTTGCAGACAACCAAGGACCCCAAATGTACCTGAAGACCAAATAGAAAGCCTCCCATTTCCAAAACTGCCACCTTCAGACAACACTTGCCCATCAGTCCCTGTGCTGGGTTCCCTCTTTCTAGCACCTCTGAATCCCGCTGCAAGAAAAGTTGTAACCCAGGAGTTCCCTGGTGGCAAGTTTGTGAGTTTACAGCCCTGTCAATGTTGCCCCATGTTTAGGCCCAAGCAAGTCAACTGAGCAGAGGGTGTGAGGGGCAGGAAAGAGCAGGGAGTGCAGGGAGCTGCCACATCCTGGAGCAGCCAGGTGAGCTGGGTGACGAGGTGTTCCCAGCTCCCCAAACACAAACTACTATGGGGGCAACAGAGGAGCTGGGAACGCAGAAGAGTGGGCAGGACCAAGAAACACCCGATGTAATTGTGTCCTGCATGAAACAGGGAAGCAGGGAAGATTTTTCAGCTGAACAACCCCAGAAGGTTCCGTTGACCAAGATGATAAGATTTCTCACATTCATCATGTGCCAACAAAAGCATATTGCTCTCCACTGCCTCTTCCTCTAGTTGTGGGGAGACTTTCTCCATGGATTATGCCATATACAGCTCCCTTTCAGCCCTAACAGAAAATGGCCTCAAAAATCTATAAATGAGGCTAGGCACAGTGACTCCCACCTGTAATCCTAGCACTCTGGCAGGCCGAGGGAGGTGGATGGCTTGAGCTCAGGAGATTGAAACCAGTCTGAATAAGAGTGAGACCCTGTCTCTACCAAAACTTGAAAAACTGAAGCAAGAGGATCACCTGAGCCCAAGAATGTGAGGTTTCTGTGAGTTATCATGATGCCACAGCACTCTACACAGGGCCACAGAGTGAGTTTCTCTCTTTAAAAAAAAAAAATCTACAGATGAGCAAAAAGCCGAATCCAAATAGCAATACTCTGCTTCACCCAGGCAGGCCCACTCTTGAGACCGCCCCTATTAATTGTGATTATTACCATTCATCTTAAGCTAGAACAGTGATTTTCAACTGATGTGACACAAAAATGTTTAAAGATCATCAATGAAGTTATTTTCGAAGGAAGTTCAAAGTACATGAAGTATATTCTTTTTTTTTAATTTTTTTTTATCAACATAAGTTAAGCATGCTGCAGAAGTTGAACTATAAGTTCAACTGTGCTGGGGGGTAAACAAAAGTTTGAAGAACACTGTTATGGTGGCTTTTTTTGAGCTCTCAGTTCCACTGCAGATGGCATAGTTGGCTTTCTGATTTCACAGGGGGAGGTGATTTCTATCCCAATGTGACAAACACTTTCCTGTGACACTGCTCCACGTTCCCATCAGCACCCAATGCTTTCCCACCCTGCGGCAGTCAGCGGGGCCACATGACCAGTTTTGGGAAATGGGTGTGAGAGGCCACTTCTCTCCCACCCCAGAAACACACACACACAGACATGTCCCTTGTCCACTGTCCTCCACTGCTGACCTTCCCCTACTTCTCGGGAAAGGAACCAAATACACAATTTTTTCAAATTCTGCATCATGACCCGTTAGAGCATTATGAAGTCAGTTCAGTAAGACCACATTGAAAAGAAAACAGCATTGAATAAAATAAAATGCTAGAAAGAACAGGAACCATCATCGCAAAAATCTTTTGGTGGAGTCCCGTGTGTGTGCTGAATCACCATGTAAAGGGTATTTAGTGTCATGCCAAAGAGTTTAGAAGCCACTTACTCAGAAGTAGAGCTGTGCAAACATCCTAAAAACCAACACCTAGTCTTAGGGCTCTACCACTTACCCCATCCTTGCTACTTGACTACAGCCAGGTTCCTCAAAGCCCTGATCCTCCATCTTTCCAAACAGAAAATAAGGAAGACAATAATGAACCATAGGACCATCAAGAGGGCTAAGTAAAGCAAATATAAGTACGAGCAATTTGTGGAATAGAAAGAACCTTGTAACTGTTAACAGCTGTCATCTTAAATCAATGCATTTGCATATTTTGAATTTTTATTCTAGAATTAAAAGCTTCAGTCTCTGGAGAAGGAATTTCAAGCAACATCAGAGAGAAAAACCTGGGCCCCTGAGAAGCTCCTGCTTCATCTTCAAGCATGCAAAGACTCCTGGTAAGTTGCATTGAAAGATTTCAGGACCACTAGGAAGCAAATTGTAATAACACACCCTAGAAACCAATGTCCCAATGGCCATTCGTGTATAAATATTGTGCCAGTTACTAATATCCTTACCCAGATTTTGATTCAGAACTTGAGAAGGTGTCTCTGTAACAAAATTCTATTGACTACCTTATACCTCCTGGTATCACATTAAGTACAAAACCAAAAACAATCAAAGTCAGTGTGGCGCCCATAGCTCAGTGAATAGGGCACTGGCCACATACACTGAGGCTGGTGGGTTCAAACTCAGCCCAGGCCAGCTAAACAACGACAACTGGAACAAAAAAATAGCCAGGCATTGTGGTGGGCACCTGTAGTCCCAGCTACTCGGGAGGCTGAAGCAAGAGAATCACGTAAGCCCAAGAGTTTGAGGTTGCTGTGAGGTGTGAGGCCGCAGCACTCTACCGAGGGTGACATAGTGAGATTCTGTCTCAAAAAAAAAAAGAAAGAAAGAAAAAAGAAAAGAAAATCAAAGTCATCGCAATAACCATTTCTCTAATTTAAACCTTTCCCTTTGAACTCAAGAACACCTTATCACAGTGGTGATAAGTAATGTTGAGCCAGACCTACCTTTTTGATTACCTGATTAATGGGATCATAGGGCATGACCACTAAACCAAGCAAATACTCAGAGCCTATTCCTCACCCCCAGTCTCAGAGTATCAGAGCAATGCCTTCACCAGCTTACTGCTTGCACTGAACTCTGGACAAGGCAGAGACTTACAAGCAGAACAGAATAGGATCGACACGGCAGGCGCGAGGTGCTGGAGTGAAGACAGGCCAGGGAGGTCTGGACCAGACAGACTTTTGGAGAATGTGGAGGAACAGAGCAGGGAACACAGAGGGCACTGGAACAGAGATTTTAAATTCTGTTGGACATGAAGCATAGAATCAATCTTTGGTGCTCTTTGAAAAATTACAGTAAAGATTCACGTTGCTGTTGGTTATCAGATTAGTGAGATATATCAGATGGGAAGGGCAGATTGACATCAAGACTGAGCCACAGGCACCATGGCTTTATGAGAACATCACCTCTCATGACCTATTTATTTGTGACGCTGAGTGTTTCTGCCCAACATTTTCTTGTAACTGCCAGCGCCCTTGACTCCGATGGCATACTCGTTTCTAGCTCTCTTGATCACCCTGATTTTTCACTCTGAATCTCCTCTGTCGCTCTTCTTCTCCTACTGCTCTCAAAATTCAGAGATGCTCTTGTTTGACCTGGTCTTCCTCATCCACCCCCTTGGTTACACCCAGAATAATCCCCACTCTTTTTGTCTAAGTGTCACATCCACAGATCCAAAGGCTGAATGGGCCACCCATAGACGTCTCCAATCCCACTCCTTCCAGGCTGCCAGCAGCAGACCCCCGTGCCTTTCACTTCCCTGTCTGGCAGCCTGCAGCTCCATGCCAGCCCCCACGCTGTCAGTCAGAAGAACCAGGCAAATCCACACGTCTAGAAATGTCCCTCCAACACACCAACTTCCCTGTGGCATCCCATCACGTGCACAGTGCACACCACGCCCCACCCAAGGTGGCCTGAGCCACCTGAACACACCATCCTATTTCTGATCTCCACACTGCTCTTTCTGGCCCACATGGAAAACTCCTCTTTAATCCCTTGTACCCAG
Source organism: Arctocebus calabarensis (assembly GCA_963573935.1). NCBI lineage: Eukaryota > Metazoa > Chordata > Mammalia > Primates > Lorisidae > Arctocebus > Arctocebus calabarensis. The sequence continues at coordinate 18,900 of CAUYON010025754.1, read as the reverse complement.
CTCAAAAATTGCCCCTTTGGAGACACTTCCCTGACATCTCCCCCAGTAAGAAGAGCCAACCCATCCACACCATTCCTCAAACATGACTTTTACACAGCTCTACCACAGTACAGTTATTTATTTACATTCTGCTTCTTCCTTGCTGCAGGTGGCTTGGGTATAGGAAATAATTTATCATATTTATTTAAGTTCCAATACTTCTTACAGTATGTGTCACATAACAGATGCTCAATAAACTTTTACTAGGTGAGTTAAATATTCACTGTGATGAACTGAATTGTGTCCCCTAAAATCCTAACCCCCAGGACCTCAGGACATCACCTTATTTGAAAATAGGGTCTTTGCAACTATAATTTGTTAAGAGGAGGCCACACTGAAGTAGGGTGGGCCCCAAATCCAGTGATGACTGGCGTACCTACAATGAGGGGAAATTTGAATGCAGGCATACACAGAGAAGGCCGTGTGAAGATGATAGTACAGATGGGGTGATGATTCTGCAAGCCAAAGAAGAGCAGTATTATCAGAAAACCATCAGGAGCTGGGAAAACCTTCTAACAGATTCTCCCTCAAAGCCCTCAGGAGAACTAAACCTTTCAACACCTTGGTCTCAGATTTCTGGCCTCCAGAACTATGAGACAATAAATTTCTGTTGTATTAGCCACTCCATCTGTCCTACTTTGTTACAGCAGCTCTAGCATACTGATACATTTGCTAGGTAAAAATAACTACCTAAAGCAGTCCTTACCTGAATATTTGCAATGTACAAATATTCAGTACCTGCTTCCTCTTTTCTCTGAGCATTTTAAAAGAAAAAAAATGGTATTTTCCATATAATTTTTCCCAATAGACTTTTATTTCCACCAGAAAAATATTCAACAGGCAAGAACAGTTACAAAACGTAGGCAAATGGTTAAAAGAAATGCCTAAAGACAGCAGGGGAACCATTTCCACTGAGGTGTGTCCCACCCTTGCCTCCCCTCAGCTCACCTCCTGGGATTGCCTTCCCTCCTCTGTTCACCACCAGGCAATCACAGCTTCTCGGTGAATCTAGGAAAACCACCTTCACTGAAACCAGTGAGCTCAGCCTAATTCAGTAAACACGAAAGGGAAGAAAAGGCCAACAAGCAAACATCAGCTCCCAGTCCAGTGCAAGCCGTTTCCTTGTGTCTTTCTCTGCTGCCCACTTAAAAGGGTAAACCCAGCACAGATACCTCGAGTGGACAGAGAAAGCCAAGGAGTGTACAGAGAGAGAGTTCACTCACCTGAGTTACCAATTCCCAAGCAGTTCTGAGTAAGTCCCCGCAATGGGAGTGGCAGGAGAGTGTGGCTAAGGTTGTCAAAGGGGGCACTGAGGAGACAAGCCCCAGAAGCGCAAAACGCAGCCCCTACGGCATGTGTTTTCTTGTGGAATCTGCTTCCAGCTTCACATTCACTTCAGTCCAAATGTGACTGCAAGAACACGGATTCCACTAAAGATAACTTTGGCAAGAAAGGCACAGATTTTAATGTGAAGTGATTCACAGCTGAAATATGACACTTTTTAAAAGCTCGTTAAAACTGTTAAACATCGGTGAGTTTGTTAGAGAGTCAGCCTGCTCCGTTTTATAAATGCCTCTTAATTTTTTCACAGGTATCTGGTTTTTAGTGGTGGCTGTTAAAAAACAGGCTGGGACCATTTTCTCCTAAAAAGCAAAACTAGAAATATGCTCTAAGAATTTAATCTATTTGAATTTTTAAAAATCCATTGGAAAAACAAAAATTCAAGTTTATACCATAATAAATGACTAATAAGCACCATTTTCAAAACTGTGTCATTTCCACTTTATGCCAGCATGGTTATTACTACAACTGTATGTACTTCTGCAGGACAAGGTACTACGTACTGATGTAAGAGTAAAACAGGTAGGCCGGTACCCTGGGCAAAGCAATAAAACCAGGAATTAACACTAAATTTACCAAAGATCATCAAAAAATCTCATCCATTTAGAAATAAAGAAAATTACAGCATCAAAGAAAAATTAAATGTGTAATAACAAATTACAAAACAAAACAAATGTGAACACAAGGTCTAGTTCCTTTGATACCTTAGGTATCAAAGGTACAGTTCCTTGAACTATACTATACTAAACTACCCTTTCGTTCCATTCAAAGTCGTTTTCAGAGATAGATGCATGACCTTAAGCATTTTCACTATTGAAGAAAGACAAGGACTAAGCTCTCAAAGAACTTAGAAAACAGAAGTTATAGAAAACAGCAGGAATAATAAAACTAATGCTGGGATTGAATTACTTCAAATGTTAAAAGAAAACATCACTGAAAAATATGCACACGCTCTCCCTAAAATGGACTGAGCTCCAGCACATCCAATGGACAGAGAGAGCTGGTGGGGAGGGGGATATAAACGAGAAATGGAGAATGTGAAATAACACACAGAAGATGGTCAAGATATTAAAGAGTTCAGCATTTGGGGGCTGGGTGCAGTGGTTCCCGCCTGTAATCCCAGCACTCTGGGAGGCCGAGTGAGTAGAATGCTTGAGCTCACAGGTTCGAGACCAGCCTGCGCAAGAGTGAGACCACATCTCTAAAAATAGCTGGGCATTGCAACAGGTGCCTGTAGTCCCAGCTTCTTGGGAGGCTGGGGCAAGATAATCGCTTGAGCCCAAGAGTTTGAGGTTGCTGTGAGCTGTGATGCCACTGCACTCTACTGAGGGCAACAAAGTGAGACTCTGTCTCCAAAAAAAAGAGTACAGCATTTGAGAAAAGTGAAAGGAAAAAATAATACTAACCACCTCCCAAAGCTTTTATGACAGTCAATTAAGTACTCCACTGCTCCCGGAAATTACTAAACACTCAGGTAATAATCTAGACCATTCTAACTTCTTCAGCAATTTCATCTGTTTTGATTCACAAAGCCCTGCCATCCCTTCTTCCTCTGCTCAGGACATAATCCCTTGACGTGCTCCATTAGGCCCAGAGTGCGGGGTGACATTTGTGATTTCATCTTCAAAACAGTGTAACTCATAGAAATTGGCAAAAGGGCAAACTCGTCCATCTCTGAGGCAGCCCTCACATGGCGATGTGGGAGCCGGAGAGGGGACAGCTGATGTGGAGTGATTTGACAAGGGTCAACTGTCCTCTGGGAAACACATTCTTGCAGCACAGTTTTGTGCCAGAAAAGCCTCCCACTGAAATGTACAGGAGAGGAGTCGTTCGGAATCTGCCCGAGTAAAGAGGGCCGTGGGAGGGTCAGAGGGGATTACCGTCCAGGAACAGAAGGAAGGACAAAGAACAGGAGGGAGGAAAATGGAGGTGAAAAGGATCGACTGGACCTGTCAATACAAGAGAAAAGCCAGATGAATGCTTTTATCTGGGTTTGTCTTGTTCTGACAAATAGCAGGGAATGCTTATTAACAGGTCCTGTGCCGGCCACTGTCCTGAGTGCCTGAGTGCTTTTTCTTTCTTTCTTTTTTTTTTTTTTTTTGCAGTTTTTGGCCAGGGCTGGGTGTGAACCCACCACCTCCAGCATATGGGGCCGGCACCCTACTCCTTTGAGCCACAGGCGCTGCCAGAGTGTTTTTCAAACGATTTCCCGCGAAGACCCCAATGCACAGCTACCGGGTAGGTGCTGAGATCCTCTTTTACTGAGAAGAAGCCTACAAGGTGATGTTACCAGCCTGGGTCTAAGGCTGAGTTCATGGTCGAAGACAGGTGTACAGCCAGGTGATCACACCCTAGAGTCCACACCTAATCCCGCCAGCTCACACACCTTCTCGGCATCACAAAGGAGCATCCCAGGGACCAACAGAGCCTCAAGAGGGAAGGGGTAGTCACTAGTTCTACAGGGAATCAGGAAGCCCTCAGATTTCCAAAATGAAGTTTCAGCACAGTTACTGAAATCAGAAAGCAGATGACAGTCCTTTGGGAAAGAAACGGAAGGTGATCATGGCAATTGCCCTAAATAAAATTCACCCCCCAGGGACAAGGCTAAAGAGAAGAGGGCCTGAAGGGCTAGGAAGGAACACAGCCATTCTGTCCAGCCTCAGAACGAGACAAACCAGGAAAGCCATAAATGACGATCGCTGGGAATTCTGATTGGGACAGCAGGTAGAAGAGAAATGAATGTCAGGCAATCTCTTCCCAGAAGTCAAGTCCAAGACAATAGAAGTACCTTATCGGTCAAGAACTAGGAGTCCATCTGAAAAGAAACAGCCCAAAACTCAAGCAAAGGACTTGAACAGACATTTCTCCAAAGAACACATTCAGAAGGCCAATAAGCACGTGAAAAGAAGCCCAACATCACTAACCACAGGAAAATGCAAATCACAGTGAGATAGAAATAAAAACAGAATATAGCAATTATTGGAGAGAATGTTGAGAAATTGGAACGGTGTAGGACGCCCACGCGTGTACTGTGTAGCACGTACACACAGTGACAGACACACGAACAGTGTAGGTCGCCCACGCGTGTACTGTGTAGCACGTACACATGACGACAGACACACGGATGGTGTAGGATGCCCACACATGTACTGTGTAGCACGTACACACAGGGACAGACACACAGATGGTGTAGGATGCCCACGTGTTAGCACGTACACACAACGACAGACACACGGACGGTGTAGAATGCCCACGTGTGTACTGTGTAGCACGTACACACGACAACAGACACACGGACGGTGTAGGTCGCCCACACATGTACTGTGTAGCACGTACACACAGTGACAGACACACGGATGGTGTAGGACGCCCACACATGTACCATGTAGCATGTACAAAACAGGGACAGATGCACGGACAGTGTAGGATGCCCACGTGTGTACTGTGTAGCACGTACACATGACGACAGACACACGTATGGTGTCCAACGTCCACATGTGTGCTGTTTAGCATGTACATACAGTGACAGACACATGGATGGGGTAGGACGTCCATGTGCGTACCATGTAGCATGTATACACAATGACAGACACACGGACAGTGTACGACGTCCACACGTGTGCTGTGTAACACATACATACAGTGACAGACACACGGATGGTGTCCGACGCCCACACATGCGCTATGTAACACGTACACACAGTGACAGACACACGTATGGTCAGCCTCCCAAGTAGCGGGGACTAAGGCGCCCACCACAATGCCCGCTATTTTTTTTGTTGTAGTTTTCACTGTTTGGCAGGCCCAGGCTGGGTTCGAACCCACCAGCCTCGGTGCATGCGGCTGGGGCCATAACCCCTGTGCTACGGGTGCTAAGCCATTACCATAATTTTTTTAAAAGAATTAATTTAATTCCTTTAAGCGTTCATCAAATTGTAACCCTACAGATGAAATTCATGATATTGGTGTTATACCCCAATAAAACTATTAATTTTTAAAAGGAAAACAAGATAAGCAAGAGCAGAAGAGAAGCCGAGATGAGGGCCAGAGTCGTGTCCATTGGAGTAGGTCGGGTTTTCCCAAACTGTGCCCTCAACACATTGAGAGCACCTGTGAGTGTCTGGGGCTAGCTGGGGGGTGGCTGAGAGTGGGGAGGGATTGCAAACTTGAAAACCACTGGATTAAATGAATAAAACAGGTTTCTTGAGTGCAGCACTTCTTGGAAACTAAATAGTTATCGTGCAGAATGAATCTCAAGCGGGAGATTTCTAGGCAAGGTAGCCTACATGTGTTTGATGCTAGAAGTGCTTGTAAGGAACATACCCCTTGGACTAAGGGAGAAATCAGAAATAAAAGACTGACCAAGTGAGGTGACAGGTCACCAGCATGAATGGGAGGGGGAGAGCCACCAGCCCTGTGAATCTGAATAACTAGACCACACATCTTCCTTTCTAACTCTTCTCTGACCATTCAAATCTCCCATGAGATCTTTGGTGTTATCAGTTTTCATTAGCCAGAGAAAGCTAATAGTAAAACACGCACAACCTACTTTGCTTTTTCATGCCATGATTGCCACAGGCAATCGATGAAAGAGCTTCCATTAGACACATGTAAATAGCATGTGTTAGAAATCACCAGAGCAGGGAAGTGGGCAGGTCTAATATTATGTCTATAATTTTAGACATAATTGATACCTACACCCTAAGTCTGAAGCGTGGATCCGTCAAAGAATAACCCAGAGAAGATTCCTGATTTTGCATGTAATGTAGTTGACTTTCATGTAAATGACTTTCCCCTGTAGTTGTCTTTCATGTAAATGACTTTTTGCAGAAGCAAAACCAGGATTTTTAAGAGAAAGTGGGGAGGCAAGAAAAATCCTACATAGCCTTGAAGCAGAGAATTTTATTTCCGTATCTTTTGAGGTAAACAACTAAGAGCAAAGAGGTAAATCGGGCATTTCTGTCCACAAGAAAGCCAAATAAAGGTATCCCACAAAAATCCAAATTCAGTCATTTACGGATTCTCCAGAAAACTCTTGAGTCCTCAGGGAGCATTCACGACAGGTGGCATCTACAGCAGGTCAACCTCCATCCTTCCACCAATACCTCCAGTTTAATAGACCAGCTTTCTACCATTGACCTCATTCAAATTTCTCAGTTCCTTAACTTATATCCAGTTATACTAGGCACCTGTTTCTCTCCAAAGCTACCTAACACCTGTGCACTGTGCCAGCCTGCACACAAACTGGGCTCTTAAACACCCACAACCAACTGCTGATGGGCTGAAACTATTATGACCGCTGCTCTGTCTCCTGAAGCATAGAGGCGGCATGGAGGCGTTTGTTTCCCTACTTTGTTCAACACTGAAATGAAAAACTAAGTTCCAATTGGCCAAAAATATACAAGCAGAACTCAAACAAAGGGATACAACTCTTAGCATACTCCTTGAAAGTGGTGGCCAGGGAAAAACAATGAACACACCAGAACTTTTACCGTACCTTTCCCTTTCCCTGGGAGGCTCAAACAAAGACAAGGTGAGGGAATGAAATTGCTACAATAGTCTCCCAGGGTGAAGAAAGGAAAACCTGGTAATACAAAGCCTATGTCAGGGGAATGGTCCTCAGGAGTAAAGTGAGGCGAGAACTCCAGACTGGCCTGTCCACTTGTTACAGGTGTAAGGAAGACGCCACCCTTCCCCAGAGATGACTAACTCCACTAACAACCAAAACTTATCAGAAAGACAAAGGCGAAGGAGCGGACTGATGACGTCAACTTACTCTAACTAGACTTCCTGAAGAAAGGAACGAAGGAAGAAGAAAAAAAATATGTGAAGAAATATCAGTGAAGAATTTTCTAGAATTGAAAATATGACTCCCCCACTGAAAATTGTACTCTAAGTACCTGGTATTACACCTAAACTAAGGTAGAAAAATACCAGTTAACTCTTGGCAAATTTCTGGCCTGCAAGCCCTCAACAAAATGGAGTAAGCCTGGTTTGCTCCCAAGATAGGTGGGAAAGCACCCCCTGACTTCTTGCTTGACTAACTCCCCTGAGAAACCGGGAAGTACCAACAGTCCCCGGACTGAGCTTTGAGAAATACCAGGTGGAGAAAGTACAGAAACAAAGATGTATGACTAACTACCTGCAAACTTCTGCTTCTGTACAATGCTTGCTAACCTACTGGAATGCACCTGGGCAGCCTGTGTGCCAACCAAGATATAGACCAAGCCTTAAAAGCCCGACTCCTTAACACTCAGGGCTGCTCTCAGAAACCCCACGTTGGGACACTGAGGCAGTGGCGGCCGGCTCTTCAATAAAAGGATTCCTCTTCAAATTTGATTTGTCTGCCGTACGGTCTTTGAGAGACTCCTGGAAATAACACCAGGACTGTAAATAAAGACAAATCCCAATCTCACCATATCACAGTGAGACTGCAGACCATCGAGGATGAAAAGGCCTAAAAGCTGCCAGAGAAACACATTATCTACAGAAGACTGACAGACTGTCAGCAATTTCCCATGACCAATAATACAAGCAATAAGATATTTTCAAAACCCTGGAAGGAAAGAGATGCCACTTGAAAACTTTATACCCAGTTAAAAAATTTAACTGGTTTTTTTTACCCAGTTTTAAAATTTTAAAAAGTAAAACCATAATTAAGACGTTCCAAACACAGAAATATTAAGAGACTTTACCATTAATGTAGCCTCACTCACTGAAAGAAATTAATAGATGCACTTGAGCATAAACTCAGGTAATGTCAAGATAAAGGACACAAAAATGAGTATAGAAATTGATCAAATCCATCATTAGATTTCATTAATTTATGCTCACTAAAATAACTACATTTTCTATTTTTAATTTTTTTATTAAGTCATCATGAATACATTTATGCATATGTGGGGTACAATGTGTTGATTTTTTTTTATACACTCTGACATGGTTACATCAAACCAATCAACATAGCTTTCGCCTCATTACTTGATTATTGTGTTAAGACATGTTCTACACTTGACAGATTTGACTTGTACCCTTGCAGTATGCTCCATGGGTGTGGTCCTATCTTTTACTCTCCCTCTATCAAACCTCCTCCCTCCCCAAATAACTAAATTTTCATGCTTAAAGAATCCTAACAACTGGGTGCAGTGGCTGAAACCTGTAATCCCAGCACTTTGAGAGGCCAAAGCACGAGGATCATACGAGCCCAGAAGTTCAAGACCAGCCTGAGAAACAATAGCAAGACCCCATCTCTACAAAAAAATCTTTTTTAAAAAAGTAAAAAAATAAATAAAAAGTTCAACTGGGGGGTGGCGCCTGTGGCTCGATGAGTAGGGCACCGGCCCCATATACCAGAGATGGCGGGTTCAAACTCACCCCTGGCCGAAACAACAAAAAATGCAAAAAAAAAAACGTTCAACTAGGGAACAGTTACAAAATAGGGAAACCAGCTTATTTGCTAATTAAAGTATACTAAGGTCTTTGTCATGACAGAGAAAATGATAGAAACACTAAAAAATTTTATTTTATATATAGCTAAAGTGCACAACTCAAGATTAAAGAAAATCGGCCAGGCTAGGTGACTCCAACCCGTAATCCCAGCACTCTGGGAGGCCTAGTCAGGTGGATCCCTTGAGCTCAGGGTTTAGAAACCAATCTGAGTAAGAGAGAGACCTCCCCTCCACTAAAAATAGAAAAACTAGCCAGGCATTGTGGCAGGTACCTGTAGTCCCAGCTACTCAGAAAGCTAAGGCAAGGGGATCACTTGAGCCCAAGAGTTTGAGGTTGATGTGAGCTATGACACGATGGCACTCTACTCAGGGTGACAGAGTGAGACTCTGTCTCAAAAAAAAAAAAAAGATTAAAGATAATCATAATTGTGAAAAGAATGGAAACCATTCACCTGCAAACCAACAAAGAGAGACAAGATCGGAATACAGAAAACTCGACCAATCGAATGGGAGACAAAAAGCAAACAAAACTAAAGAAAAAAGTTATTAAAGAGAAAACACATAATGAATCACACATATCATAAATGGATTAAGCTCACCGGTTTAAAAACAAGTTGGAAAAAAATCCAGCCATATACAAGAGCATATGACACACCCAAAGTAAAAACAGAAAGGTGGGTGGGGAAGATACCTGCAAATACGTAAGAGGGGTAAAACGGAGGGGGGAAGTTAGGGGGGTAAGAGGGAGGGGAGAAGAAAAGAAAAGAAACCAAGCCCCAGTGCAGCAGAAAGAGGCACAAAGAAGGCAAACCCCAAATATGAACACCACCTGGCGACTTAACAAAAACATTATAACATAGATCCCTAGAAACCTGTGAGCCTCTAGCAACACAGAACAAAAAATTAATCTAGAAATTAAAAATTAATAATGAAAACATGGAAAAAATTATGTTTTGAAACTTTCAAAGGTATACCTGAAATAACTTACGGCTTAAAGAGGAAATCACATTTAAACCAAATAACAATGAAAGACTAACATATTAAAACTTGTAAATGAGGCTCGGCGCTTGTGGCTCAACAGGCTAAGGCGCCAGCCACGTACACCTGAGCTGGCGGGTTCGAATCCAGCCCGGCCTGCCAAACAAAAATGACAGCTGCAACCAAAAAATGGCCAGGCGTTGTGCCTGTAGTCCCAACTACTTGGGAGGCAGAGGCAGGAGACTTGCTTGAGCCCAGGAATTGGAGATTGCTCTGAGCTGTGAAGCCACAGCACTCTATCCAGGATGACAGCTTGAGGCTCTGTCTCAAAAAAAAAACTTGTAAATGAAATTTACATAAATAAAAATTATTTAGGAATAAAGTTATAGGTAAAAAAATGAATAGATCATATAAATCAAAAGGCTAGAAAAAAGAAAACAAAGTAAACATTTAAATATTAAAAAGGGAAAAAATGAGATATGAGTGTCAAGTGAGGATATAAAGAATAAAATAACCAAAGACTATATTTATATAGTCAAAACTTTTTCTTTCAAGAGAACTAATAAAATAAGGCTATGGCAAGATTTAACAAGAGAAAAGAGACACAAATAAACCACATTTAAAGTGAAAAAAAGTTAACCACAGAGAAAGTTTTTGTTTAATCATAATACTATGAACAATCTTATGCCTGTAAATTTCAAAACAAATGAAGCAATTTTGTATAATCATGAATTAACATAGTTTACTAAAGAAGAAACAGAATCTGAATAAACAAGTAACAATTACTTGTACAGACAATGAATGTGTAATTTGTAATCAGAAGTCCACTGCCTCTACTCTAAAGTAAAACTACCCAGACAGATTTAGAGATAAGCTTTGCCAAATTGTAAAAGAGCCAAAGAAACCCCGTTTTTGTACAAGCTATTTCAGAGAAACATTGAAGAAATATTCAACTTCAAACAATAACAGTGAAAGAAATACTATGAATGATATCTCTTTTGAACACAAATGGAAAGTTCTCAAAGAATACATAATACACAAGAAATGTATCAATATACTATTATCAGTGAATTCAAAGAGGAGAAAATACACAATTATTTCAAAAGATGCACCAAAAAATGTATAAAATTCAGACTAACGTATAATAAAAAGAGTAATCTGACAAAGAGTACGCATCAAACATTTAAAACAAATATACTTAATAGTGAAAAGGTCCCTTTAAGGTCAAGATCAAGACAAAGATGTGTATTAACACTGCTTTTATTAACCACTGTACTTGAGGTCCTAGCCAATGGAATAAGACCAGAAAAAAATATATATATATATAAATAAAAGAATTGCAAGAGAAAGAACTAAACATGATTTTTGTATCCACCCAAATAAGCAGGTTATGCAACAAACAACCCCAAAATCTCAGGGACTTAACCCTTCAAGTTTATTTTCACATAAGCAAAGTCCATTGGTGATCTAGGCTACTCTTGAAGGTAGCTGTCCTTTATATGCTGGCTTATCATTTTATGTTATTTTGATCTTACATTATGTTCACGTCAATACTTGCTTACACAAGCAGAGCAGGCAGACTTGGAAAGTCAAGCACCTGCGCCCACATCCCTTCAGCTTCCATTTCATTGGCCAGGAAAAGTCACATGGTGCCTAACTTCAAGAGGTTGGAGAGGGAAAATCCTCTGCTAAGACAGAAACAACCAAAATAAAAATAAATAAATAAATAAAAATTTTAAAAAAAGAAATAACCAAAATATCTACTGCAATTATCTACATAAAACCTTCAAGGGAATCAACATATAAACTACTACCAATGAGAAAATGCATCAAATTTATCAAATTTCTGTTGTACTATTTATTACTAATACTCTGGGAGGCCAAGGCGGGTGGACTGCTTGAACTCACGAGTTCAAGACCAGCCTGAGCCAGAACTAGACACCATCTCTAAAACAGCCAGGCCAGCCAGGTGGGTGCCTGTAGCCTCAGCTACTTGGAAGTCTAAGGAAAGAGAATGGCTTGAGCACAAGAGTTTGAGGTTGCTGTGAGGTGCGATGCCACAGCACTCTACCGAGGGTGACTAAGTGAGACTGTCTCAAAAAAAAAAGAAAAAAAGAAAAAGGAAGAAAATGTCAGGCAAGTCCCAAACTGGAGAATATTCTACAAATAACTTGCCTGAACTCTCTCAAAGTGTCAAATTCACAAAAGACAAAGAAAGACTGAAGAATTATTATAGATTGAACATGAATAGAGTGAGGTGACAACCAAAGGTACCATGAGGTTGTGGCTGGGGTCAGGAAAAGGGCATTAGCAGGAATACTGGCAACATTTAAATAAGGTCTGAAGAATAAGGATATAAGGACATTACATCAATGTGAACTTCCTGGTCCTCAATAATTAAACTATGGTTATATAAGATGTTACTTTTGGGAAAAGCTCCATAAAAGGTATACAAAAACTCTGTATAATTTTTGCAGCTTTACTTTTGGTAAATTTGACCAAAATGAGAAACTATCAACTCAGGGCCTGTAGCTTAGCGGATAGGGCCGTGGCCACATACACTGGGGTCAGTGAATTTGAACCCAGCCCAGGCCTGCCAAACAACAATGACAACAACAACAACAAAAATAGCCAGGCCTTGTGGCGGGCGCCTGTAGTCCCAGCCACTTGGGAGGCTGGGAAGCAAGAGAATCACTTAAGGCCCAGAGTTTGAGGTTGCTGTGAGCTATGACGCCACAGCACTCTGAGGGCAACATAGTGAGACTCTGTCTCAAAAAAAAAAAAAAGAAAATGAAAAACTGTCATTCAAAAAATGTAAAAAATACAAGCCATAGACTAGGAGTAGATATTTGAAATGTATATTACTAAAATGAAGGCTCTAGGATGTCTTGGGAGGGGGCTGTTTGTTCGTTTGTTTTTAAGACAGAGTCTCACTCTGTCACCCTCAGTAAAGTACTGTGGCATCACAGCTCACAACAACCTCAAACTCTTGGGATCCAGCGATTCTCTCGCCTCAGCCTCCCTACTACAGATGCCCCCCTACAAGGCCCAGCTGTTTTTAGGTGCCTACTACTCCACCCCTTCTTGCATATCTTCAGGCAACAGAAAAGCAGATAAACCACAACAACCAGGGCACAAATGGAACCTCTGGGAAGGAAACAAAGTTCACAGAAGGAAAGAAGCAATTAAAGACAATGCACTCAAACTGTATCTGAAGGTTCGGCTGAACAGAGTCTTGTCAAATATGCTTGAGGGAGAAATAAAGCACAGAGCCAATACATGTAAATACTACAGAAAGGATGGGAAAGGGGGCAGGGAAGAAAAAGGAAACGCACAAAGTCAAATGAAGCCAGTCTGGAGAAAGCATACTCCCAGATGTGGGTTAACAGTTTTCATGATAAATGACCTGCAGCTACAAGAAATCAAGAAGATGAAATCAGCAGGAAAAAAAACAAGAAAGGCCACGGGAGACCACAAGCAGACACAATGAGATTAAAAAGGGTTATACCATTCATATGACAGCTATAAATTAGCTTCATAGTATTCATATAATAATGGAGAAATTGCCGGGAGGGCTATGTTAATCAGGTTGATGAAAATAGTTAAGATTGTACATGAAGCCAGCACATTGTACCCCTTGATTACACTATTGTACACAGCTATGATTTAATGATAAAGATAATTAAAAAAATAATAAAATATAAAAATATAAAAAGGGAACTTGCAGGAAACATAGTAATGGCCAAAAGACCACTATGGAACGAATAAATAAATTAGAAAAGACAAGTTGTAAATGCAAATAATAATACTGAGGAATGGCTACGGGTGATTATAGAGAGTCAGAGCCATTGTGTTTTGTTTTGTTTTGTTAAGAAGCAGGGTCTCTATATGTTGCCCAAACTCGTCTTAACCTCCTGGGCGCAAGTGGTCCTCCTGCCTACCTTTGAGCTTAACCAAGAGACAGGGACCAAAATTTAGGCAACAAATTATTGTTCCTCTGCTAGTCATCTTATTCCAATAATTCCACTGCTGCTCAAAATATTTTTGGTACACCTCTTTGGCAATTACTTTTCAAAACACGTTATTTTTTAAAATTCAATAAAAGAAACTAGTTTTGTTTATTTTCATACCTGATTCTTGTCCCAAAACATTATTATTTAGCATAGTAAAGTGCTTGGGGCATAATAATAAAATAATAGGTATAACTTAGGTAACACACATATACCTGTTGTAATGTTCTTTTTAAATATGGAGCCATTTAATCTTCATAACCACTTCCTATCAAATAAGTACAATTATTCTGTCTGACTTTTGAGGAAACTGAGGCATAGAAAAAATAAGTAACTTGCCTAGGGTCACAGAGGAGCTGAAAGCACAGGTAGTGAGGATAAAACAGAGTCTGTCAGGCCAGGGCCTACAAGGACACAGCTGGCCTGGTCAGTGTAGGGCCTAAGGGACCTTCATCCCCAGTCTCCCGTTTTTACCATTTTGTAAATTTAGCTCCCACCCTAAAGAAGTCGCTCTCGAATAGTTTAGAGAATTAACTTTTGAATTGGAAATGGAATAGTCACTGAGTTATGCTGTTTATTATTTAAAATTAGAGTTAATGTAGGCTTTTTTGTGAACTACTATATATAAAACCGTGATCTTAGATATAGAAGAACAGAACAGTCTTGGAGAGGCTACTCTCACTGTTCTCCAGAATCACTGGCCTTCTGAAAAAGTTTGGTGGACCTGTCCCCGTCTCTGTCTATTGGCTAACAGTGACAGGCGGCCGGACCCTCTCCGTCCAGTAACAGAGCTAAGGAAATTTCACTCCAAAATATGACTAAGAGGGGATACCCCAGAAGGATGAGTTCTAGGAGAACAGATGTCTTCCCAAGGAGACCACAAGGACACCCCTGCAGGGTCCTGTCCATGATGACCAGCTCTTAGGCATTTGTAGACTTAACTTCCTGGATCCTGGAACTTTCCACTTCTGTGAAATCCTGTAGTTCTGTCGGGGCTGGAACAGCTTCTCCAGCTTGATTCAAACTGACCAGTAAGAAAGGTATCCATGGGTTGGAATTTTCTGACTGGAGATAAAAGGGAAAGACCAAGCCAATCAGGGAGCGCAGCCATTTCAAATTCTTCTATGCTGTTAGCTCCACCAGCTGAGTAAAAGCCTTTTTCCTCTTAAATATGGTGTCTGGATGCTCTTTCTCTCCATTGGGCCTCATCTTCCTGCAACAAGACTCCTTGGTATGAAGAATACTTTATGAATTAAAGACCAATGGAGATCAGAAAAACCTTTGGAGGGGGCTTTTTCACTATCCCCTTGAATACCAGCCTCAAATCATTCAAAACTCAACACTGATATGGCATATAACTCAATCAGTTTCCCCCCCATCTAGTCATCCTCCCTAACCTTTTATTGTTCCTGTGTTCCTGTGGCTCCCCTCTGTGCACGGCACTTAAAAATAAACATTTCCCCTTATTAATCTGCCTCAACTGTGAGTTGACCTTACAGGAAAGTCTGTCCTCACTCCTTTATCACATAACTTGACATGGGAGCTTTTTATCTCTGCAAGAATATTTATTCAATGAGTGAATGATCAGCTACTTTATTTATCCAACTTGGTCCTAAATGGCTTCTGGCTCTGTCTTCTATTGAAGATGTGGAATGCTGTTCCGAATTCAATATAAAAATTCTGGTTGATTTGTTTTTCAAATGGGTCTCATCACATGATTCTCCTGACTCCAAATTCTGCTTTTCAACTGAAGACCATGTAAATTGCCAAAATCTCTATCATGGTACCCACCTCTTCATTTTGCATCTTTGCAGACACAGGGACATTTAAGAGATTAGCTCCTTTCATAGGCAAAAAAAATGCTGTCAAGGCTCTTTTTTTTTTCCTTTTTTTTTATTTAATCATTGCTGTGTACATTAATGGAATCATGGGGTACAATGTGCTGGTTTTATATACAACTTGAAATATTTTCATTGAACTGGTTAATATAGCCTCGATGGCATTTTCTTAGTTATTGTGTTCAGACATGTATATTCTGCATTTACTAAGTTTCACCTGTACCCTTCTAAAAGAGGCTAGCCACAGAGCTTGACAATACCCTATCCTCAGGCTAAAGCAGAATGAAGAACCTAGAATTAGAAGGGCTGAGAGGAGCCCTCACGGAGCCATGGGACTTTTCTAGGAGGAGGGAGAGGCAGCAGAGGAAGCAAAAGGGAGCAAAAGGACAAAGGTCAACAGAAGAGCAATGTACACAGGAGGCCCAAAGCACCAGTCTGGGTGGGGCCCAGGAACAAGGCTGTTAGCTCCTAACAGTTGGTTGATAGGGACACAGGGGCATGGTTCAAGGCGTGTCAGGTTCAAGAAGGGAACCTCATCAGCATCCCAGTCACCTCTAAGGGAGAAGCTGACGAGGGCCAGGCAGCTTTTCAAAGCCAGTAGAACTGAGATCAAGGATCAGAATCTAGTACTGGCAGAAGTCACACAGAACATAAGATCATGAAGCCAAGTCCAATGGACAAGCAAGCAAGAAGGGCGAAGGGGGGTCCACTGGGGCATCAGCGCCTGGGCTCAGCACCCAGTGCCAGTTCCATGCCCAGGCAGGAAGAGGTAAGAGACCCTGCAGGATACAGCCTGCGTTGTCTGCAGCTGACAACTGCAATGGAGCAAACCCAGAAAAGAAGGGCTGCACTCTGGTGCCACCTACTGAAAGGATGCTTGGCCCATGGTTAAGCAGGCAGAATCTCACAAAATCAACTACTGAAGGTGGCTGCTGTTCACTCAAAATGCCTACTTAGAAATTCTGCAAAACAAAGGATGCCCATGTCCAGAAGAACCTTTGCTAGGACAGCATTGTCCCTGTCAATTTTCTGAGGTGACAGCGTAGTGAAACACCTCTCTCTGAGACACATTTCCAGTTGTTACGGTCAGGGGCCCACACATTGAGCTCCTTCCTGAATACACCAGATTTTAATTATTTTTATATTTACCCCAACAAAGACAATGTAAAAGACAAGCTGACTTAAAAAGAGAAGGAAAAAACTGAAAGGAAATATAAGTCTTAATACATGTACTGTCATTACTTAAAAGAAAGATATTAAATGCCCTCTCTTTGCAACCAAATTTGCATATTACATGCAGCTGTTTTTAATCGGAAAAGCACAAAAGATGGGGCATATGCGAGACTACACAATTTAACTGACAGATTTTATTATACACAAAAATGGGCAGAGTTAGCATGCATTTATCCACAGATGCACCTCTAAGAATTTCTTGTCTAAAGAATACTCAAAAACAACAGCCACATCCCACCCCCAGCCCTCACTGGAATAAGACACCTCCCCAGATCTGTATCTTCCTTAAATTCTACTCCTCCTCGGTCTCTTTGAGCCAAGGAATAATAAAAGACAATTACACAGGTATCTGACTGGATACGACGAGAAGAAATATTAATATTTACAAGAAGTTGCCATACATATTAAAGATTTAAGTATGTAATGTTAATATAAACAGTGAAAACTAATTTTACAACATCTGATTACTGCAGATTCAGTTTTCAGTTATTTGGAAGCCGCATGACTGATACAGATACTGGTTTTTTTAACCTGGATTACTAAATCTTAAGGCACCCAACTGTATTCAGTCACGTCCTAAAGAGACTTACTTCCTTCTGGTCCTCCTCGCAAAGTGAAAACCCCCTGTCTCTGCTCAATGAAGTGGTGCCTTTTTCACGCTCTAGACAATCGTACCCCCCACACCCGCGCAACCCTCACAGTCTGCAGGAGCCGCCGCCGCAGTTCCCCGAGGTTGACTGCGAGGTGTTTCTGTCCCCGGGAACCCCTCACCTTCACTGGCACTGTGCCGCCCACTAACAGGCAACTTCCTCGGCGTGCGGTGCGAGGGGCCACAGATTGGATACACGGATACACAGTCACACCAAGTTGAATGAAATTTGGTCTGGAACTATTTTTTTTCCCTTAATGTAAGAAGAAAGAAAACAGGAAGGCAAGCCCGCAGTGGGCGGCCACGCTGCGGTCACCTGCGCCCTGATACCCACGCCCCCCGCGCGCGCAGCGGGACCCGTCCCCTCCGGCCCCGCGGGCCCCGCCGCCCCCGCCGCCCCCGCAGCCTCAGGCCCCTTACCGCGCGCGGGGCTGGCTCGGCGGCCGGGCCGGGCTGGACGTCGCCGCGCGCTCAGCGCCGCATCCCGCGGGCAGAGGCAGGGCGCGCGCGGCGCTGCTCCGAGGCGCTCAGTCCGGGCCCAGGACCGCGCTCCGCTCGGCATTTAGGCGGTGGGAGGAGCCGCGCGGCGACGCGCACGGGAAAGCTGATAGGTGAGGAGGCAGGCGAGAGAAGGAGGGGGCACGGGGACCGGGGGGGAGGGGGGGGGGCGTGCCGAGCCTCCGGGGTGGCGGGACCCCAGCGCCGGGAGCCGGGACGAGGCAGGAACTGTCTGCAAATGTGCCGCCTCCGAATCCCCAGTGGGAAGAGCATCTTGCGCAGAATAGCAGGAATTGAAGATGGTGGAATTTGCTCAGATCCCCTCGGGTCTGTTCTGTGCGTCAGTCCACCTCTCCCTGGGAAGGTCCCAAAGTTAACTTTAAAACTCTCTCTGTAGGGAGAAGGCAGCGGGGTCCTGCCCAAACTCAGATGCCTTCAGATAGAGCACTGCACCCCACACACAGCCAGCTCTTTTAAAAGTAAGATGCTATTTTCCTTGCAAAAGATTTGGTTATGGCTCAGCGCCTGTGGCTCAACCGGCTAAGGCGCCAGCCACGTACACCTGAGGTGGCGGGTTCGAATCCAGCCTGGGCCACCAAACAACAATGACCGCTGCAACCAGAAAATGGCCAGGCGTTGTGGCGGGCGCCTGTAATCCCAGCTACTTGGGAGGCGGAGGCAGGTGAGTCGCTTGAGCCCAGGAGTTGGAGGTTGCTGTGAGCTGTGATGCCACAGCACTCTATCCAGGGTGACAGCTTGAGGCTCTGTCTCAAAAAAAAAAAAAAAAGAAAGAAAGAAAAAGATTTGGTTATGAGCAATGAGTCAAGGTCATACAATGAGGGGGGAGAGCGTGGGGACTGTGTAAT
>CAUYON010025753.1:0-10767 GCA_963573935.1 Arctocebus calabarensis | reverse complement strand
AGAAGAAAAGAAATAACCAAAATTAGAGCAGAATTAAATGAAATTGAAAACAAAAGAATTATACAACAGATCAATAAATCAAAAAGTTGGTTTTTTGAAAAGGTTAATAAAATAGATAAACCTTTGGCTAACCTAATCAGGGAAAAAAGGAGACAAATCTCTAATTTTATCAATCAGCAATGGTAAAGACAAAATAACAAGAGACCCCTCAGAAATTAAAAAAAAAATCCTTAATGAATATTATAAGAAACTTTACTCTCAGAAATATGAAAATCTGAAGGAAATTGGTCAATACTTAGAAGCACACCACATTCCAAGACTTAGCCAGAATCAAGTGGAAAGGTTGAACAGGCCTATATCAAGTTCTGAAGTAGCATCAACTATACCAAATCTCCCTAAAAAGAAAAACCTGGGACCAGATGGCTTCACGTCAGAATTCCATCAAACCTTTAAAGAGGAACTAAAGAGTGCCTATATTACTCAAACTTTTTCCAAAATATACAAAAAGAGGGAATACCACCCAACACATTCTATGAAGCAAACATCATCACCTTGATCCACAAACCAGGAAAAGACCCAACAAGAAAAGAAAATTATAGACCAATATCACTAATGAATATTGATGCAAAAATATTCAACAAGATCCTAACAAACAGAATCCAGCAACACATCAAATTATACACCACGACCAAGTGGGTTTTCTCCCAGGGTCTCACAGTTGCTTCAATGTACACAAATCTATAAATATAATTCAGCACATAAACAAATTAAAAAACAAAGAACATATGATTCTATCAATTGATGCAGAAAAACCTTTTGTGAATATCCAGCATCCCTTCTTGATCAGAACACTTAAGAAAATTGGTATAGAAGGGACATTTCTTAAACTGATAGAGGACATCTACAGCTCTGGAAGGATTTTTGAAGATTTTCTGGATATTGGGTGCAGACTGGGGGATAAAATGCATGTTGTTAATGAGCCTGCCCTTGGTGTTCTCTGATGATAGGGCAGTACAGTGATAGAGGGCTTTGCTAGAATAGGCTAAAAAGTGGGTAGGATTTTCATCTGGTTTCTGAGTAATTTCTTTGAGTTTTCATAATTGATGGCCTTATGGGCTAATTTCTAAAGTCCCTCTGAGTTACATTGCACCATATGGTTATGGAGGTGCACTCCAGAAATATCAATTTGGTAATTCCAATTGGGGTCTTCCAGTGGAATGGACCTAGCCCCCTACAGCAGGGTTTGGTTTGTTCTCTGTAGATCTTCAGCCTAAATCTGAACCTGGTACAGACCCACTCCCTGTCCTTGGAAGTTTGTCCATACATGTCACCCTGACCTCCACCCAAACTTGATCCATCCTGGTCAGATCATATGATTGGGTTAGATATCTGAATTCTTGAGAGTATTTTGTGGGATCAGTGGAGAATGAACCTAGCTTCTGACTTATGTGGGACCGGTCTGAGAGAGAAAAGGGGACATGAACCCTGATGATAATGTCCGATCCTGTAACTTCTTGGAGAGGGTACAAAAGTTGTGGTATGAAAGTGGAAGGTCCTAAAGTGTGGCCAGATCTAGTATGAGGTGGGGGAGTTGGGTCCAACATCTTTCCTTTCCAACTCACTGGTGGAGGAAGGCAGGTGGGGGGCTGTGGAGAGAGGGGGATGAAGTGGAATTCTGGAAGTAGTGAGGAAGCTGAGGTGGGGAAACTATGGGAGGGCAGAAAAGGGAGGATTGTCTGCCAGGTCAAAGGAAGATAATGGAGAGTTGGAGGGCTGAGGGGGTTGTGGAAGGGCTGCTTTGGCCTGTTCAGGAAAAATTTGAGAAGGTTCACAATATGAACACAAAAAAGATATGTTTCAGAGGAGGAAGGCCTGGATGTAAGGGACTTCTGACTATTTGCCCAATATCCAACAGTAATTGTCCAGGCCTGAGGTCTCTGAGGATTGAAAGGTCAAAGGGGTCAGTTTCAGGCCATTGTGAGCCATGGTCTAGTAGTACATAAACCAAGAGATATTATAGAAAAAGATGAGGTGTTTAGTTTTAAGGTCTGGATAAAGCTGTAGAGGCTTGAGGTGAGTTAAGAGGCATCTTAGTAAGGGCAAAGTGGTTCATGCCTGCAATCCTAGCACTCTGGGAGGCTGAAGAAATTATATTTCTTGAGCGCATGAGTTTGAGACCAGCCTGAGCAAAAGTGAGACCCCATGTCTAGTCAAATAGAAAAACTGAGGCAAGGGTATCCCTTGAGCCTGAGTTGGAAGCTGCTGTGAGCTATGACGCCATGTCACATTGCCCAGGTTGAGCTGAAGATGCTGTCTCAAAAAATAAACAAACAAAAAAAAGAGGCACCTTAAAGTTGAGGAAGGTTGAATCCATGCCTGAGAGGTACCCATATTCAAAACTAGTGGTAAAAATAGAAGTTAAAGTGAGGATGAAAAGAGAATTTACAAGGAGGTGGTGGCAGAGGCTGGGGTCAGGGAGGTTACCAGTCATTCCTGACGACCTATAACCATCCCCAAAACAGTGGTCCAGGCCCAGAGAAGGGGATCCTCATGCACTAAGCATTGGACAGGTGAGTCTGACTTGCTGGGGTTAGTCCGTGACCGGAACTGGATTTAGGAAGCACAGACTATGAGAGTTTTCAGCCCAGAAATGAAGGAAAAGAGAGCAAGGAGTTGGAATGGAGAAAGGAAAGAGCATTTGAAAGGCTCAGAGAGGGGCTCTAAGATTTGGAGAAGACAATAAGGGAAAGAGATTATAATGGTCAGAGAAGGGCTATAGACCAAGGCTCCCCTCACTAATTACTGGATGGATTCTGCGCAAGAGTCAGAGAGGTCCTCCTGTTGCCCTTTCACTCATCAGAACTGTAGTTGGGAATGGGTCCTACCGGGTGCATCCTGGTCCCTGAGAGTGCAAGTGGGCTGATTTCAAAAAGGAAGTTGTCATGTGGGTTAGGGTGTGTTGAGAATATAAAGGTTGCGGGGGTTGGGGATTGGTGCACTTATTTCTTTGGGGGCTGGACTTGTGCACTCCTTTCTCTGTCTTTATGCTCAGTTCTACTTGAGGCGAGTCCCAGTGATGGACCCTATGAGTAGAGTGCCATAGCGTCATAGCTCACAGAAACCTCAAACTCTTGGGCTCAAGCAATCCTCGTGCCTCAGTAACTCATTTTTTTAGTAGAGAGGGGGGGTCTCACTCTTGCTCAGGCTAATCCAGATCTCATGAGCTCAAGAGATCCACCTGCTTGAGCCTCCCAGAGTACTAGGAATACAGGCATGAGCCACCTTGCTTAACCAATCAGAGTTCTTTGATTTTTTATTGAAAGAGCATCCTTTCTTCCCTAGGAGACTCAGGATCTTCACTGGGAAGCAGAAGCAACAGGGCCGTCTGAAGCAGACTAAGACTTTGGTGTTGGGTAAAAGCAAGCAGCCCTTGCTTGCAAATCCACTAGTGGGAACCACCCCACAGCAGACAGCCACTGAAGGAAGCAGGATAAGCACCTCCTCTTCCAATGAGGTAAAGAAACCTCATGGTTACAGGCCTAGCAGCATGGCTTACTTTGATATTCCTCATTACCAGAAATGGACTGCCCTTCTCAACCCCAGGTGCCTTTCCAGAGATTAGGGAGGGAGATCACTCAGGATCTCAAAACTAACTTGAGATTTCAGAATGGACCATTGGTGAAGTGGGCCAGGTGGGTTTCTTTGAAGATACTCGTCTCTGTGACACCCACGCTGAGAGCCTCCATCATGCCCCAAAACACATATTTGGCTCCCTGTCTATGGGGACAGAGAGCTTAAGTGTAAGCAGTTTCTGTGGCATTTTGTAGTAAATTCTGAAAAATACTTTGGCTTAATTTGTGACATTTATGGAAGAAATTCTATATAATATGCTGCATTTGTACTTATGTCATTCCACTTTTCACTCAGGATGAAAGCAGAAGTGACTGTTCACAGACCTCAGTGATGTAATCTTGCCCTCGGGAGTGACAAGGTGCCACTATGCAGAAAGGCTGAGTGATATTCCTTGCTCCTCCTAATGTGTATTTCTGTACTTTGATAACATGTTGGGTAACTATATGGTGCAGGAAATAATAAATGTATACAGGATCATTTTGCAATAAAACTGGTTATGACTTCAGCCACATGTCTACCAATTGGGGCTGTTAAGTCTGACCACACATCAGTGTTATATAATGTGGACTTTTTCAAGGGTGAAGATACAAGTCATAACCACAGTGTAACTTACAGTTTAAAAACAAATTGTGAACTTTACACCTGGCAGGTCTAGAACACACTATCTGCATTTCTAATAGCTATTTTATATATTTTTTTTATGTCAACATCTTAAAATTAAATGTCTTACATTCACAAGTGGTGTGGATTCTGTCATGAAGGTGTGTGTAATTGAGAGTCCAGTTGGTTTTCCTCTAAGTAGACTGCACTTTTTTTCATAGTTGTAAAGTGCTATGTACACTGTACCTTTCACTTGATGTTAGCCAAAAGGCTGAGAAGTGATACCCTGTACCTTTCATAAGTCATTTTACTACATGTTAACTAAACTTCTAACTATTAACACAAACACTAACTGGGGCATTTTACTTTTTGCATGATTCCACTGATTTGAAACACTCAAAATAGGCTAATCCACAAACATAAAAGAGACTGGTGATTACCAGAGATCAGGGAGGAGGTGGTAGGATTGGGTGGGGAGTTATGGCTTAAGGGGCACAGGGTTTCATTTTGGAATGATGAAAAAATTTTGAATTAGAGATGATGGCTACACAACATTGTGAATGTACCAAAGGCCACTGAACTGTTCCCTTTAAAATAGTTAACTTTACATTATGTGAATTGCACTTCAATATAAAAAAATAAATTGGTGGAAAGAGATATTATTATCAAAAATAATATTAACCAAAAATAATTTTAAGAAATGAAATATCAACCAAAAATAATTTTAAGAAATGAAAAAGACATTTAAAAATGTTTCACAGAGGAGTGAGGGAGGGAGCTGGCTGATTTTAAGAATCTCTTCACATTTTTATCAAGCTATCCAAACCTAGTACACCACATTTCTCACTGCATAGCTCTACCTGCCAATTGGAAAGGTTCTATGATGCTGGTTCTTCAAAACTTAGCATGAAGACTAGAATTCTAGAATTGTCTAGTATTTTCCCTTTCCTGGCAATTACATCTTGAGTTGGAGTGTATGGATCCAATACCTACATTAATGAACTGAAATTTAGGACAAACCCTCGTAGGTACCAAGTACATTGATTCTCAGGGACATTGAATTCTGCCAAGACATTCATTTATTGTTTGTTGTTGTTGGAGATTCATTTATGATACACAGAAGCAGATTATATTAGTTGCTTTTGTTAGATGAGGTCCCACTTATATTTGTGTCCCACCCCTAAAAGGAGAACCCTACCCCTTGACCCCACATGCCCTCCTTCCTTCCCCTTTCTCAAGGACTTTTAATATTCAAAGGATTCAAATCATTCAGTCCAGGGGTGTATATACAAAAAATAGTCACATTTTAAGTGGCACACATAAAGTTCAGTTTCACAAAGAGGAATATTCGGGGATCTATTTTAATGCAATTTTATCCTTATTTCAACCTAAATGCAACAATAATTTTATAAGGTACCCATATACAAAACCAATATATCCTGAATTACAAAAGAAGTTCCATGGGACTCAAATCCATCCTTCTAAATCCTAATTCTCTACTGGTAAAATTTTACCCGATATGTTTCTTTTCACATGGTCCTTTTTGAGCCAATTAAACAGATTTTTGTTTCATTTTGATTTATGCTAAATGCAACATAAAAACATAAGGTAAAAATAAATATTGTATAAGAAAATTAAAAACAAAAAGCAGAATCCACAGATACACTTGGTTTTCATCAAGTATGTTTCCAGAATGAATACATACTTACAAATACACAAATAAAAACACTACCCTAAATGCTTATCTTGCCTTCAATACTATTCCATTCATAGGCAATGCCATTCTTGCTACTGAAAACATTTTTTTAGAAGTTTCTCCCAAAACTTAGCAAATAGTATATTATACTATATTATAATCCCCAAAATGTCTTAAATCAAAAAAGCTTTCCAACATAGAAGATTCACATGACACTTTGTTTCTCCAAGAAAATAAAATCATTCTTAGTATCAGAAGAAAAGAACATTAAAAGAAATCAGCCATGCTTTGAGCCTGTGTCTCAAAGGACTAGGACAGAGGTGGGGGATTCAACCCAGTCCCAGCCAAAAACTGCAAAAAAAAAGATACAGAAAGAAAAGAAATCACCTTTTAAAACAGATAAACATCTATACCAAAAAAACGGTCTTTTCCTATATCATCCCTTTAAATGAAACATAAAAAATGTTCACTATAATCTCAGACTACTTTCATACAAAAACTTCAGAATACATAAAGCACATATTTAAGTTTTCAAGGATGCCATTAAATTTCACATATTAAACAGCTATAGCATAGCTTACATTGGCACAGGTATGCCTAACACATGAATACTATTAATATTTCATCCCTGGCTAATAGTCAGAAAGAACTGCATGATTTGAAAGGTGATTTTACTTATATGTGGTCATTAAAACTCAGTAAGTAATTCAAAAATAGTCATATAAAGTCAGGGAATTAATTCAATATCACTATAAAAATCAAAGCCATGAAAATAAGGGCAGAAAACTTGGTTTTTCTACCTTTCATTTACAGAGGTAGATATCAGGACTTTACTATAGGAAATATAACAATTCTTTCATATGGTTTCCCTAGAACATAATGGAGTTTCAGAAACTACAAAAGAAGTCAAGATCCATAGTTTGCTTCATCAAATGATTTCTAGCCATTTCAATTCTTAATTCATAGTAAGCAAGTCTTCAACCCTAGTAAACTTCCCGGGGTCCTTTTGAATCTAGAAGATGATATCTTCAACTTGTACTCGACCTTGTGTGCCAATAGACAAGGCCTTGTGAGTCATTTCAATATTGAACTCTATCATAGTAAGTATTCTTCAAGAGGAGATATTCTTCAAGAAGATCTACTGACTTAGATAGAATTCTTTTTATCTCCAAAGCTATACGTGAATACATCTCAAGTCTTTAGAAGAAAGCCTCTGTATTTTACCCTGTCCACCTTCTGCACCTCCTCTAATTTCTTCATTTTCTTCCTCAAAAGCAGGTCTTCCTCCTCATCTGCCACCCCATCAGCCCACCAGCCTACAGCATCTACCAGGCTCCCACCCAGCAGGTTTCACTACTTGTGCAGCCTGACTTCCGGTGACTTTCACATTAAAGTGAGATTTGATTGTATTTTATTTTATTTTTTAATTAAAATACTGAACAGTTTTATTTTCACATTTCAAAGTACAAATGAAAACTTCCCCTTTTGGGGGTTTACTTCTTCCCTTCAAAACTATTTTGTCTTTGAGAGGAAGGAAGAGTAAGTCTTCCTTACCGTGCTTTTAAGAAAACACCCAGAGTCACAGCACCATGATCTCCTGGTGAAAGAGAACAAGTAATATGAAATGGACATAAAGAAAACTTCTCTCTATCCTTATCTGTCTGGTCAAGTCATTCCAGGGCCAGTGAGCACCAACATGGGACCAGCAGGAGGTCTCATCATTGGGGGCCCAAGCAACATTGGCATGTGACCTCCCATGGGTGGCCTCATTCCAGGAGTGGGTCCCACTGGTATCAACCAAGAAGGAGGAGGACCCATCATCAGCATCATGGGAGGGTCCCACACGTGAGGTGCTGGCAACATACCAGAATGAGGAGGACCCAGAAGTTGGCAGCGAGGTGGAATCATCGCCCCTGTACGAGGAGGAGCAGACAATGGGATAGGAGGTATTTTTCCTTGTTGAAATGCAGCTGTTGAGGGGGCAGAGCAAGATGGCCGATTGGAAGCAGTTTCCAAAAAAGGCTCCTGTTGAAAAGGAAAAATAGATGGAAGGAGCCAAGATGGCAATCTGTAGCCAGCTTTCCACAGAGGTTCCCATCCAGAAGGAGAGTTAAAGGACAGAAACTCAGCAAGAAAGCTGATGGTTTGGATCTGAGCCAAAAGATAAGGTCGAAGAGTGCACATCGACCCTGCTGGGGCGACCTGAGACCCCGAGGACACAAACAAAAAGGTACAGAGCACATCACCAAGCAGACGGGAGTCCACTCCCCCATGAGAGAGGTTTGCAGTATACTCCATAGCTCCATACAAATGAGCGAGCAGAGTTCAGATATCCTCCCACTCTATGCCACGGGAGAGACCCTCTAAAAACCAGACCTCCTTCCCCTACTAGGGTGCCACGGCGTTCTCCAGCCAGGCATAAAACTGTATATACTCTACCTGCAAGTTGGTGTTCCTGATGTTCCCCTCCACTCTCACCCCAAGGTCTGGAGGCCTGTTCCCCACAGAGTCCAGATTCTTGGAGATTTTCTTGAGGGGTGTGGACAGGCACAGACTGTTGCTGAACTGTGCTGGTTTTCTGGCTCAGAGTGGTGAAAGGGCAGTGAGCCGAGAGGAGACCTGGCTGGTGGGAAGGTCGCCTGAGGCACGAAATGGCAACCAGCTCCTAGAACAATAGCTGGAGAGCTTCATCCCTTGGGATGTTTTGAGGAGACATTCCCAGTCTTCTGGACGACCAGGGGAAGCGGGTGGCTTCTCTGGTGCCAGCAGGGTGGACAGTAACCAAGGCACGTGAAGGATTTGCCTGAGGTGGTACCAGCCTGGACACAGCGCAGGGATTAGAATACTCACAGAGGGACTGCTTTGCTTAACCTGGCCCTCAGGTGATGAAAGCTGAGACAAAGGGCTGGAACTCACAGACTGAGTAAAACCCATTTGCAGCCCCAGTCTGATCAGGAAAAATAGCCTTGACAGAAATAAATTCTGCGAATTTCTTCTGTTCCAGCAGCAACATCAATCAGGGACAGGGCTGGAACTGAGTAAATCACCTCAGGCCCTGTCAAGTACCCAGGTTGTCAGGCCTCACCTCTCACTGCCAAACAGTGACAGGGAGTAGCAGACTGGTTGTGGAGCCACAGACCTCACTGTGACCCAGGCAGGCACAAACCTCTGGAGCATCTGCTCATTGGAGGAAACTGGATCACAACTGCTACCACCGACTGGATGTGACAGAGGGGCAAGGTTGGGAAGGAGGCATCAACCTTCCCAGACTAATTTACTTGCTGGGGAGTAAGCTTCTCCTGAGCTCACAGAGCATCGAAGTGAATTATACAAGAGCTTCCAGCAGATCCCTGCTATCTAGTTGCCAGAGACATTTTTAACTCTTCCATTTGAGATCAGTGCTGGCTAGGACAATTGATTGGGACCTCTTCAACTGAGCTAATCACCCGAGGACTTTCCAAAGTGGTACCCTGGGTGTGTGGTAGTAGGAAGGTTTGATTTGGCTTTTTCAATTGTTGCCTGTGGGAGGTGCGGCGACTTAACTCTGGTATTCCTTCACAGTGCAGATTTCAATCCATAGTAACAAATTCTCTAGGGTAAGACAAAGACCAGCTAAAAATAAGACAGAGCCACTTAACCCCACCACACCAAGAAGGTCCCCAGTTTCACAATCAGTGCTCTCTATGAGTCCTTGGCAAAATTCTAGGGGAAAAGCTACAGCCACCAATCCAACCTTTTAAGCAAAAGACTGGTCAATCACTCCTCCTAGAACTCCCAGCCCAAATTGTCCTTATCTACTCAACTAGCCAAACGGTGTAAAATTAATCATGGGGCAGAATCAATGGAAAAGCTCTGGAAACATGAACAACCACACTAGGTCAACCCCCCAAAGGAATAATCTGGCGGACACAAGTTAGGATCCTATGCATAAACAGATGGCGGAAATGTCAGAAAATGAATTCAGAATTTGGACTACAAACAAGATCAATAAAATAGAGGGAAACTTGGATATAGAAATTCAGGGTGCGTTTCAAAAATTGTCTCAAGAAGTCAAGGAATTCAAAGAACAAATGACCAAAGATTTGGAGACATTGAGTCAAGAAATTGCAGCCCTCAGAGATCTGAGAAACAAAGTAGAATCCCTCAGCAACAGAATGGAGCAAGCAGAAGAAAGGATTTCTGACATGGAAGACAAAGCTATTGAACGCTCCAAAACTGACAAAGAGATAGAGAAATGGAAGGGAAAAACAGATCATTCTCTCAGATAGCTCTGGGATAACTCAAAGAAAACCGACATTCGCCTTATAGGGATACCTGAAAACGATGAAGTAGCATCACAAGGCCCAGAGTCTCTTCTTTATGAGATTATGAAAGAGAATTTTCCAGACATGCCAAGAGATTCTGAAATTCAGATAGCAGAAAGTTTCAGAAACCCAGCACGACTCAACCCAAATAAAACATTGCCCACGTACATGATAATTAAGTTCCCAAAAGTTAATATGAAAGAGAAAATTTTGAAAGCAACCAGATATAAGAAATCTATAACCTACAAAGGGAAGAATATTAGAATAACTGCAGATCTCTCTCATCAAACCTTTCAAGTGAGAAGAGAATAGACATCAGCTTTTAATCTCCTAAAACAAAATAACTTTCAACCCAGGATCTTGTATCCAGCTAAACTGTGTTTCATTTATGAGGGAGAAATTAAATACTTTAATGACATCCACATGTTGAAGAAATTTGCCATAACTAAACCAGCTCTCCAGGATATTCTCAGACCTATTCTCCATAATGACCAGCGTAATCCTCCAAAGCAAAAGTAAACTCATCCAGAAACT